>CM029373.1:21428148-21438148 GCA_017165825.1 Hepsetus odoe | reverse complement strand
TTTAAAGTCGCAGATCCTCTCCTTTAAGCAGTTTCATCCCATGTCATGAGACCAGACGTGACAGTTTTATTAAAGACATGGAAAATGCAGATGTCATTAAAGTAACAGATCCAGTGTGGAGGGAGACTGTCATGACTGTTGAGTTTGAGTGGCAGGTTTCGATTCATTTTTATGGGGCTCATTGACACTATTCTGTGTTTCTGCTCCGTTATATATATTTTAGGATTAGATTTGTTTAACCTCGGGGTTGCTCAGGTTTTCATCATCGTGCCGTTTTTTTCACCACCCACGTTTTTCCCATTTGATAAACGTATAAGAAGTGCCTTCACCTTTTTTCAGACTGAACCAAGTGTAGGAAAGAAGAAGCACACCTGAAAACTCTGTTTAGACACCAGAGTCAAAATAGCACAAGCAAGACTAGGCTTAAGCCATGTTTGGGAAGCCGACCTTAAACGTTGCCCTTGTACATGAGAGAAAAAAGGCATTATGAATAAAATTGAAAAGAAAAAACTGCAAAACATTTCTATCATAAATGAATATGGTTGAGAATTAAAATGTGAAAAGTTCAAGTGAAAATGTATTTCAGGTGAAGTGATGACATTAGACAAAAATGAAGGGTCGTATTACAGGAGTTTTACTGTGAGGTCCTCCCTCCTAAACTAAGCCAACACTATGTTTTAGCCAGAGGCTTTCCATTAAACTGTTTCTCATGCATGGTTAACATTGCCAAATAAAAGATTCCCCGCATGCTTAAATTGCTCTTTATGTGCAACTACAGGAGAATCAATGAACCATGCAAAGGCCCACTTAAGCATTAACATGGTTGCGTTGTTATGGATATCTATGTATCCGTTTTCTTTTGCTAAAAGCTCTTGAGCCCAATTTTTAAGGGTCTGTGGCAGATTAAAAGGGCACTTTCATGCATAACGTGGGCAATTGCTTAATCTCTGTCTTGTTATCTTCAGAGAACGCGGTTAAACTAAAGCTTAGTCGTCAGTTCTCTTTAACATTCACTCACTCGTCACTTACCTACACCTGTTCAGAACCACCTAGTTGCAATTTAAAGTTTACAGACTAAAGTCCATCTGTTTTTCTGCACCTTTTCCATCAAGGGTCAGGACCCACGCAAGACCGGCAATGAGCAGACAATATCCAACTGAGCATTTATTCCTGTTATTTCCGAACCCTTACCGAAATCAAGCAGATGTAAACAAATACAGAATTTGCCATTTACACAAAAAATAACTGTTTTCTTTTTACTTGTTCATGATAAAACTTAAATGTTGTCCGATATTGTATGTATTCTTCTTTGCCTCTTGTCTTTGTGTTAAACACTGCATATTTAGAACAGCTTCTGGATTTAAACATGAACAGACTACAGAACTACACACAGTAGTATTTATTGATTAATGTTGATGTATTGCATGTTTATCACTAAGTACACACAAGAATTGAACTTCTAATTAAAATATTAAAGTAGTGTCCTGAATATGATGGAGGATGAGTGAGGATACTAGATATGGGACAAGAAAGAAGCATCTTGATTAAAACTTGACTCCCATTATTTTCTATTCAGTTAAGTAATATGTAGGCATTAGCTTTTTTTTAAATCGTCCATCCATCCATCCATCCATCCATCCATCCACCTCAGCCTTTCCAGAGCTCACAGGGTGAAAGGCAGAGAAACACCTTGGGCAGGTCCAGCACAGTCACACTCACATACACATTCACACCTAAGGGGCAGTTTAGCATCTCCAATCCACCTGACATGCATGTGTTTTGACTTTGGGAGGAAACCGGGCTCCCGGAGGAAACTCATGCAGACAGCATTGCGTGAAACATGCAAACTCCCCACCAGTAAGGACCCAGGCTGCTCCGGTTGGGAACTGAGCCCAGGACCTTTTTGTTGTAAGAAAATGGTTCTAGCCACTCCAGTTTTGTACCATGCATTATAAAAGCATTTTTTTGTTGTTAGTCAGTTGGATGGAAAATTTTATTAGTTTTATTGGTTGATAATTAGCACATCAGCGAGAGCCAGACTGAACAGCTTTTCCGCCTCCCTTGTTATTCTCCATTAATCAAGCAAGATGCGTTCCAGCAGCGAGTCTGAGCGCTCAGTCTGCCGAGCCGAGACCTTTCTAATCATTATTCAGCATCATTCTTAATTTGACCTTAGGTTCCCATTCTGCCTCTGCAGCCCACAAGTTAAGCTGTGAGGTCACTTATGTATATAAGCACTGGGTTTCACCTCAGCAAATGTTTGGCTCACATTTGACTCTCCCTACCTTGTTTGGCAATCATGAGAAGTGCAAACTATAACTCAGCATGTCAACCTTGAAAAAACAGCTCGACAGAAAAGGCTTAAATAAACTGCCATGCTTTCCACATAATTTTTTTTCCCTCTGCAGAAAATCTGTGGATTTATAAACATTGTAGAGTGGGTTATGCCTTGTAGTTCCCATTTGTTCCACAAGAACCTTAAATTATTATAAATAATATTGCAAATTGGGCCTGGGAGCGAGGCACTAGCACCCATGGCAAAAAGGAAACATCACATTTAGAGAATTTTCACCCAGCTTTTCACACAAATCAAAGATATTATTAAAAATAAACATTCTGGCCTTGTGCAACATACCTAGAATTACTTACGTCAATTGAAATGAGTGGCATATTTCTGTTCAGATCAAGGAAAGGAAAAAATTGGTATCACTCAATATGGAGGACAAAAATGATGGAATAACCTTGCATTGTGCAAATACTGTCCAAAAAACACAAATGAGCCTGCAGTTGAAAGGGAGAGCTTGCTGCTTCTAATAAGCTGTTGGACTTGGCTAGTTGAAAGCAAACACGGCTCCAACAAGAGTGTTGTCTAACGAAACAATGGGAAAGATCGTTGACCTACTTAAAGAAGGAAACACTGGAATTTTTTAAAAAGCTCCATGAAGGGACATCATCGATCTTGCAGAACTAATCTTAACGAATTTTCAAGAAAGTTAGAACCAGTTTTTGGAGAAGGTTATTTTCATTATTTAAGGCCTCGTCATCAAGAATTCAGACCCGGGGAGGAGCAACAAAGTACTATTAATTTTTTCTTGATGATTCCATCATTTTTCTGTATATTTAGTGATTCTATTTTTATTCATCGACTTGACCTTGAAGGAAAAATACCTTTAAAAATGAAATATTAAACATTCAGATCATTTAGTTTATTTCATGCTTTGTGGGAGGTGCTGGAGAGAAAAGCAAAGAAACATCCTGACACCAGTCCATCGCAGACAAACACACTCACACACACTCACACCTAGGGGGCAATTCAGCATCTCCAATCCACCTGACATGCATGTCTTTGGAGTGTGGGAGGAAACCGGAGCCCTACATAACCCTATTCAGTATAAGCACTAGAGATAATGAATAAATGAAAAATGAATAATTTATTTTGCTTGAGGTATGTCTCAAAGCCAGAATGTTCAGCTATTAACCAAAAAAGTCTCGTGTCATGTGATTTGTTTTGGAGGATTTGTTTCGGATGATGAAAAGCTGGGTGAACATCCTCTAAGTGTGGTCATTCCTTCATTTTTGTCAGGGGTCCTAAACCGCTGAAGAGGGTCTGTCTGTCACCTGGTCCCGACAGTAGGCTGGCAGCTGAACTTACATGGCTCCTAACTGTCAGTCTGCTATCTTAAGTGGCAGATGCACTATGTAACAGAACTTAACTTCAGCCCCAGAGGCAGAGCCCGTTAACCAGCATACTGTATTTATATCCAGACTCATCAGCCTGAAATGTTTCTTGACTCTGTAAAAGAGGAATTCCACTGATTTTTTTCTGCAGAGCTAAATCATTAAGATATATGCATGTTTCCAGAGAATCCTACCAAGTCAGAATTATTCATAGTAGTGGTGGAGGGAACCAGACGTCTGTTTTTAATTATTCTAAATGCTGTCTCACAGAAAGTGACCAGATTAATCAGGGATGGGCCACTTCAGTCCTGGAGGGCCGGTGTCCTGCAAAGTTTGACAGTGGCCTCCTCAAACCCACTCATTAAACCTGCCAATTATCCGGTGAGCTGATCCAGCTGTGTTTTTACAGGGAAATCATCCAACTGTCTAGGAAACCAGCCCTTCAGGACTGGAGTTGCCCACCCCTGAGATAAATGGTTATGAATATTAAATATGAATAATTAGCACTCATAGATGAGACATATTTCTAAAGATGTATCTTCTTTACTGTTGCTTTTAAAAAGTTAAATTGCTAATAAATATCTACTTAAAACCTGACACAAGGGGTGTAATCTTTCTGTAAAAGCTGTGGTTCTCAATGTAGAGGGGATTTTAACGAATGGAAACGAACATAACGAATTAAATGCTCGAATATAACGAATTAAATGCTCATCCAGAAATAAATGTTTTGACAGTTGTATCTTGCCTTAAATGACTGTAAATGTAAAAGAAAAAAGTCTGGAATGCTTCCATATTTAAGGTCACTGACACTGGGACTGGGAGTTAAAATGCAATAAAAAGACCCCCCCGCTCGGGACAAGTCCACCTGGTTAGTGAATCTTAAATCTGTTTTTTAATACCCCTGCTTCCAAAGGTAAAACCAGTAGCGGTGGCCTAGTGGTTAGGGAGTTGCCCCAGATCGGAAGATCGTGGGTTCGATTCCCTCACCAGTAGATTGCCCTGAGGTACCCTTGAGCAAGGTACCGTCCCTGTCACTGCTCCCCGGGCGCTTTCAATAGCTGCCCCCTGCTGCATGTGTGTGTATGGGTGAAACGCAGAGGTTGTATTTGGTTGTGTTGTGCTGCATTTCACAATGACAAGGGTAGTTACAGCCTGAATTTTGACTGTACTTTTGTACATTCTAACAGATAAGAGATGCTACAATCTGCAACTCAGACAGGATGGAGTCCGCAGCATTCACTTGTGCCGGCGTACCCCACTGCTAGAGCTGATAACTGATGTGCAGCTTTTGCACTCCGATTCCCTTTTTAAACCAATTTTCTCTTGAAATCACAACCTTGCTCTTCTAAAATGTGCACTTGCTGTACGCGTGGCTGCAGAACCACAGC
Source organism: Hepsetus odoe (assembly GCA_017165825.1). Taxonomy (NCBI): domain Eukaryota; kingdom Metazoa; phylum Chordata; class Actinopteri; order Characiformes; family Hepsetidae; genus Hepsetus; species Hepsetus odoe. The sequence continues at coordinate 21,433,082 of CM029373.1, read as the reverse complement.
ATGCACGTATATAACTTTGGCGCATCAAGGTTGGAGGTTGGCTGGCAGTGTGGACGTAGCCTCGGTGTTGAATAGTGGTTGGGGTACTGGGAGGGGGGCGAGTGGGTTTTCCACATCGAGCGCAGCAGTGCAAATTAAGAGAGAGTGAAAGCCAGGCTGTGATTGACAGCAGCTCTTGACTGAGTCTTTCTCGCTCTCTCGCTCAGCCACTGAAGAAGCCTCTCAGGGACGGAGGGGAACAGGAAAATCACATTTCTCTTTTCCCCTCCGCTTGCCTCCGGATCTTTACAGTGGGTGTAAGCTCATGTCAGTATCAAGTCAAAGTGGGCCTCCCTGACAAGTCAGGGAATAAAAAAAAGAGCAAAAAGATACATGGTGGTTTTATCAAAGGGGTGCAGACAAACAGAGTAGGCCAAAAGCGTGGTGAATGGGATAGTGTTTTGTCTCTTTTTTTCTCCAACTTGCTTTCTTACCCCTTATCTCTCATTCACTCAATTTTCTCTCTCTCCCTAACATACACATTCCTCTCTCTCTTTTTTTCTCCCCCTCAGGGGTTTGCAGGTTGTCAGCGCTGCAGTGAAAGCATCTTAAACACGCGACAGAGCGCTTAGACCGCCTACACACATATACACACATAAACACACGGAAGCATGCAGCATTAAGTGCAGTATGGAAAAAAGCTGAGATTTGTAGAAGCCCAGACATGCTTTTTTCATTGAGATTTAAACTGCTGACTTTAAGGCCACTTTAAACAGCACTTTCCTTGCTTTACTTTTGCTTGTCATGACTGTAAAAAAAAAACAGAATCAACCTAGCAAGGCATTACTCAGCACCTCTGCAATACTTCAGTAGAGGCCAATCATAAAGACAATTACACATAAGAACGTAGGGGCTTGTCTGGACACAAAATGCAACAGTTGTTTCAAACCCATGTCATTTGTATTCAGACATGTGTCCAGAACAATCATCCCTGCCGTGAGACACCACTGGAAATATTACGTCATTCATTGTATGATTCGTCTGATAAGCTGCAGAGTTTTTTTTAACGATCAGACCCCTAAACAGCAACAGCTTTTTCCAAAAGACCATCATGTTTCTTCAAGGACAAGCTGGATCTCAGGCTGCAATTTGCATTCTGCTTTAAAAGTGGGAGGTGAGGGAAAATTCTCTCTTCATTTTCAGCTATTTAGCTAAATGAACAGTAGAGGCAGGTTCTGCTGCAAGCAGCAATTACAGCTCAACCACCCCCTGCGACTGATGGTTCTGTGTGGATTATAAACTTCCTCTGGGGCAAAAGTGAATCTTCTGTACCATGTGAGAAAAAGAAGAAGCGGTATGAGGTTTAACTAAACCACGCACACACACACACTCATAAACCCCCCCCCACACACACACACACACACATCCCACTTATATGTTTTTCATTGGTAGAAAAAAATGCATCCAGTCAAATGGGCTTTACTTGATGGGTTCAAAACCTTACCTGAAAAGAAGACATTCATCCATACTTGTATTAACAAGTAACACTGCACAAAATCTAGAATAATCTGTTAAAAACAGGGTCAGCGACTACAGGGCCAAATAAATCTAATCAATGGGACTCCAAGGATATGAGTTGCTTCTATGGAGCACTAACGTCAGGATCCTTGGAGAAGCAAGTGTAAAATGACAATAAAACAGTAAAATTAAGAGTTATGTTGTCTGGCAGAAAGTCCAGGGTGTGAAATGTGAAAGTGAAAGTGACTATTTGTCAATCTGAAGCATAGCACAGCACCATATAACACAATGCATCCTCTGCATTTAGGCCATACACACAGTGCAGCAGTGGGCAGCCATATACAGCACCCACCCAAGTGATGGGGAAGGTGCATTGCTCATGGGCACTGCAGGGTAACCGACAGATCAGGAACTCAAACCCACAACCTTCTGATTATGGGGCCTAATCCCTAACTACTAGGCCACTGCCTGTCAGTATATAATCACTAAGAGAAGCTCCAGCACTCCCCATAATCCTTAGGATAAGAGGCTCAGATACAACAGGTAAAATGTTGTACGTAAAAAAATGAAAGTGAGAGAGTAAGGGACTGTTTAGTTTTCATTCCCAGCCCTTCAAATAAATACGACTTTAGCATGTTTAAAGTCTAGAGAAGTTGTATTACCTGCATTTATTGTGTCTTAACATTTAAAATACTGTGACAAACCTTACACTTTACCTTGTACCTTTACCTTACCTTACACAACCTTACAGAATTAAAACCACGACACCACGCAATACTAATCTGTATATTATAGCAGTGAGTAGTTTCTCACCATGAATCTTCAACCAGTTTCTTTCAGAATACACTGTCCAGATACGTCCCCCTTGTGTTATATGTGAGAATCTATTGTTGCCACTTTCTTCAAGGCTACATTCTTCAAATGCACATGCATCATGGGTACATCCTCTAGAATACCACACTGATGGGAGACCATATATTTCTTACAGCGACTTATAAGAGCTTCCGATGAATCCAGGTCCAATCATATTTTATTGACAAAGAGCAAAACTTGCATTGCATATTAAAGTACAAAGTACACACAAAGCAGGATTTTAACAGGCTTATAGATGAAACCCTGCAGATATTAAGCATTCTTATTTCTCTGAAAGTAATTACTGTGATGTAAGAAATTACTGTGATTCTATATTTGGAAAAAAGTCAGATTTTTCCTTGTAGATCAGATTGGTATATGTAAAAAACAATCTCATACTCAGTGTTGTCTTTGATGGACAGTCAAACTGAATCTGCTAAATGCCGTAAATGTAAATGTAAATCTAAATGTATCCTTGTGCTTCTGTGACAGACCTAGACAACTTGAGCTTGGGTTTTTACTATCTGCTGTGCTTTTCTGAACAAAAATCAGTGGCTCTTCATTTCTGTCACGGTAGGCAGCACTCTGCTCTGACTGGAGACACCTGCCGTCTCCTCAAGGTATGGCTCAAGAGGTTCCAGGGTTCGAATCCCACCTCTAGCTCTACCACCACTGGGTCCCTGAGCAAGACCCTTAATCCTGAGTTGCTCCAGGAGGACTGTCCCTGTAATTAGGACATGGAAGTCGCTCCGGATAAGAGCGTTTGCTCAAATGCCGCAAAGGTTTAAAGGTCCCAGTGAGTCAGAGCAGAGCGTTAGTTGTTCTCAGAGGAATTCTCACACATGCGGGTGTTTCAATGTTTTTTATGTTGAATAAAGACAAGCCAAAGATCCCTGGCTACGCGTTTACGTCTGGACCACATCATCACCCAATGGTGTGAGTTACAATTACAAATTCTGTTGTATCACCAGGCCAGGCTTAAGACCAAGAACATTGGTAAGATGTCTTTGTTGTGTACTGTGGTTGGACAAAAAAAAGGCATTCATAAAACCTGGGTAAAAGGCACTGACGATTAAAAGTGAAGAGATAAAAAAGTTAAAATTTCATGAAATAATCAATAACACGGGTTCCACAGAAAAATGTCTTAAAACTTGATAAGGAAAAACTTGATAAAGAAAATAAGGAAATAGTCAAAGTTAAACCCCTTACACACAAACAGAATCGCAGGTCATTTGTGAAGAAGTCTTAACAAGAAACATGAATAAGACAAATACAGGCTTAATTATCACATTTCTGCATAGAAGCAGAATGCCTACATGACATTTAAACTGCTATATTTCAACAATATCCTAGCAGTTTTAGACCCTTTAGGTGAAGAACAAGATACTCTTAGATATTAAATGTGTTTAAATTTGAATCAAGAGGTCCCAGGTTCAAATCCCACCTCTGGCACTACCACCACTGGGTCCCTGAGCAAGACCCTAAACCCTGAGTTGCTCCAGGAGGACTGTCCCTGTAATTAGGACATGGAAGCCGCTCTGGATAAGAGCGTCTGCTAAATGCTGTAAATGTAAATGTTTAAGTTGTGCCTATTTGCTCACTCCATTGGCCTTTATATTAAACAAATTTGTTATCTAATCAAATTCAATACATTTTTTATTGTTTTTGTGAATGGCTTTGTTTTAGTCTTTAAACCCTTTAAGTAAAATGTGTAAGTTAAGTAAAATAAGAAAAGGCTCCTTCTTTAACAAGTGAAAAAGCCTATTGATTTAAAAGTCTATTAATAGGATCTTTATTAGGACCTGATCAGTGACTCCTTGGTTGTTGTTTTTTTTGGGGTTTTTTTTCTGCCTAAAAGACTTCGAATAAGGTAAAGTGATTTGTAAGACCTTTCAGAAATATTGTCTGAAAATAAAATCATTTCGCAAAAAAAAAAATTTTTTTTTGCAGTGCATACCAGGATCATATTATTCTACCAGGACACTCTTGTGTTGTGGTGTGTGAAGCCTTGCTCATTAATGCACACACAGGACTGGACGAGGTTGGAAAATTCATTGGATCTGTCGCTGTGTCACGAAAGCAAATATCAGGTCAGCGGTATGAAATGAGGGAGAACAAATGTGTCTTATTAAATAGAGGAAACCAATAGTGGGCTCAGACACAACAGAGAAAAAGGGGGATTCAATTAATTACTCTCCCCGTCACACATTTTCATCAATCGTCATTAGCGAGCCCGTTCCTGCTGTTCCAGGCTCACACTGACAATGGAATAAGCAAGGACTTCTCAGTGACTGCAAATTTCCACAATAAAGTCACATTCAAAAGGAAAGTCTATGTGCAGACAAAGTGCACACACACACAGACACACACACACACACACACACACTAACTCGCTTGAAGAACACAGATGAAAAAGAAAGAAAGAAAGAAAGAAAGAAAGAAAGAGAAAAAGGGACAATAAGGAAAATTAAATGATATTCATTGTTTTTCAGCCCTGGAGGAAAAAAACAAGGCTCCTGACTTCCAAGAGTAAACCCTCATACCGCTGAGAGAGAGAGAGAGAGAGAGAGAGAGAGAGAGAGAGA
>CM029373.1:21288324-21403324 GCA_017165825.1 Hepsetus odoe | reverse complement strand
TTTTAAAAATGTTCTGGGGATTTCGTCTCACTAATTAACAGGAACCATATGTTGCACAATTAATTTTTATGTCTGAAACTGCATTTCTTCTTTTCTTGAATAAGAATTTTTGCCAGGCAAAGAATAATTGTCGCATGTAATCTATATTTCAGTCGGGGCTTAGCTTATTCCATTCAACTGCTCTATAACACCTAAAAGGAACTGTGCAACTTCAGCTGTTTGAGGCTGGAAAGAATAGACATTGATAGAACGCTAGGGTCTGTTTGGCCTCCGTCTGCATAAAAGAGGATTTAAAGCTGAATTAGAATTTAAGAGTTGTTTGGTTAGTGTCTGTAGGCTATGGCAATCCACTATGAATATATTACCGAAAATGACTTAAACGAGTGCAGTTTGATCACAAATCTTGCACAGAATAACCGTAGAATTATTCAAAAAGCCCATGTGTGTTTATCAAAATCATGCAAAAATAGAATGTGATACACAAACAGAAACTCAAAAGCTCTTGAGAAACTCAGGCTTTCCATGTGGGAGGGACTTTCAAAAGGAGCTTTCTCACTTAGATGTTAAAAGCTTCTCTTTTCCCATTTGATCAGGAACACAACACAAATTATCTAGAGTATTTATTATGACTTTTAGCTATTAACCTACTGCATGTTCAGGGAAACTTCACACGTTTGGGCACCTGTTGTTGACAGACTCACATCTCAGACAGACAATGTCACGATGACCCAGGATGTTCTGACTATGAATTACTCAAGCTATATTAGATCACCATGATAGTCCTTTGTGAGTTAACATGCATTCTGTTCGTTGTACCTGCAAGTCTTACCATTTGATGAAAAAAAATCAGTAAAAACACCATTAATATGTGAATTAGTGGCATTTTATGGTCTTGAATCTCAATTGCTGAATTTCTCCTCACAGTTTGGTGAGTTTCTCATCACAGTCATGAGCTTCATGCAGGAACTTCATTGCCATCTATGAGAAACCAATTGATTTCAATTCTGCAGTGGCCTCTTTTGGTACAGAGGGGAGACGAGGATTATGTTGGGAGAAGGATGAGGAAGAGAGGAAGACCAAAGAAGAGAAGGTAGGGAGAAGGGAGAAGGTTTATGGATGTGGTGAGAGAGGACCTGCAGGTGGTTGGGGTGAATGAGGAAGATGCGAAAGACCGGAAGAAATGGAAACAGATGATCTGCTGTGGTGACCTGGGAGCAGCTGAAAGAAAAAAAGGAAGAAGAAGGGACCCAAAATTCCTCAAAAACCAAGAACAAGGGAGAATGTTCGTTTTTTTTCCTGCTGACCAGCAAAAATAATGGTCAGATTAGTGTTAATGCTTTTTTTTCACCAGCAAATTGTCACTAAGCCTGTATGCTTGTAAGCCGACCTGAGCCAGATAAGCAACAAGTTCATCCGATATCTTGTCAGAATCACCCAAATGCACATTTTTGCTCCCTAAAAGTCGTTCCTATATGTGTCCTTACCTACAGAACTGAAAATTTAAGATCGATCACTTCTTTAGCCTTCTATTTGATATGTACCAGGTATGTGCCAATGCTTGCTAAGGATGTTTGTGCTTGTGCGCACACACACACACACACACACACACACACACACACACATACAAACTCACAAATGCACACATGCATGCATGCACACACACAAATAGTTCATGACCCATTATCTCTATTTAATTTGCTTCAGTGCATTTTACATTATTCATCAGCACACACTTGCATGTGTTCTCTTAGGTAATACACACTCATGAATATTAATATGCTGTAGCTTCTGGCTGAGAGCTCCCTTTTTGCAGCAGGTGAAACAAAGGCTCCTGAGCCCTGAGAAGACATGGAGAAATATCTGAGGTGACAAATATCAACTGATGTCCTTCTGACATTCACACTGTGCTTGTTACATCACTCTTTAAGCTGCATAAAGAACTGCCAAAGCTGCATCACCAGGTTCAGGAGGCAAGCGAAGCATGTTGGAAAGGAGGGAGTGCAGGTTTTGGCATCTCTTTAAGATTTTAGCACTTGGAAAATTAGTTTGTACGCATGCCTGTGGGTCTTCATTTACCATTAATGACAATAATAATCTTCAGAAAAATTCATGCATTATTTATTTACCATCCTGTAATGCTGATGCTCTAACCATAAAGCCAAGCCAGGAACCATTTGACCTTATTCATGTGATGCTGAATTGCTTTAATTTGCTAATATACATTATGACTTTCTTATTTTAAACAGAACATGTTCTCTTCATTCAGCACTGGGAGAATCATCTTATACCCAAATGTTAAAAAATCCCACCTGCACATAGTGTCCTTTTTACAGTTTTACATCCTGGAAATGTTTGTATTTTTAGTGATTTGTCTTTATTACCATCACTTTTTTAACGAATAAATAAATATTTCATGGCTAAATAAAAAAACTATACTCAAATCTGTTTTCTTCATGTGCCAAAAAACCAGTACAGTATCTGCTGGCCAACTATAAACTGATCGATCTAAACAGCGCAAAGTTTTTTCAATATCAGCCACAATCTTGTTAGTAAAAGTGAAGTGAAAGGGACTATTCACCAGTGTGAAACACGTCACAGCACATGATGCAACCTCTGCTTTTTGCTCATGGTCACACGTGCAGCAGGGGGCAGCTATATTCAGTGCCCGTGAAGCAGTGCTGAGGACGGTACCATGCTCAAGAGTACCTACGAGCAACCTACTGATCTGGGAGTGGAATCCACGACCTTGTGGGCAGAATTAACTGAATGAAATTTAATTAATGAACATACTCAAAGCAGAAGTTTGAAAAATGTTTCAGAATGTTTGCCGTGCTAACAAAGCACTTTGTATACTTGGCAGGGCAAACTGCTTCTTAAGTCTGATTTTTAGACTTGAGTGGGCAGTTTTCCAGTTACAGGAGGTTCATATTCCCATTTTGTTACTAAGACTAAAGTCACATTTGCATTTTGGCAAATAAGCTGAGCATCGGCCAGCAAGGCTGTGGAGAAGGAGTGGTCCATAATCAAGCTACATGCAGGAGCTGGAGATTACTGCAGGTTTACAGCAAGAGCCTGTGACAGCTATGTTGGTTAAAATGTAGATTTAAAGCCCTTAACTCAGTAGTCATCAACCTAAGCAACCAGTGGTGAATGAGGAAAAGCGCAGCATGGTGACACACAAAGAAAATGCACAACAGAAGAAGAGATGAGCTTGTTTTCTGTTCTTCACTCTTTTTTTCTTTAAGCCAATCAATACCTTCAGACTTCAATGACTAAAAGTGAAGACATAACAAGGGGCAGAAAGGCTCAAGAGACCAGCACCCGAGCTGAGCTGACAGTTGATACATTGTTGCCACCTACTGAATGTCATTTGAACTGCAGTCATGTAAACTGACTGGCTGTAAACTCTATTGGCTCATAACTGGCTAAATTGCCTGGTGAGATCAAGTAAAATACAGTGAGTGTAGCTAATTATAATAGCAATGTGTGCATTTGGTTAGCCTGCAAACACTCTGAAAGGAAGGGTGTGTTGGTTTACTAACATGTTAACTCTTATTGATAGACAACTTTTCTAAAGGTTTCTCTGCAACCAGGCATGACGAAGCATCTGGATCACTCGCCAATTAACAAAAAGTAAAACATGGACACCAATTAAATCCCAGAAAATGTTTAATAATTTCACTCCTTCTTAGCCTACTTTTTTCACAAATGGACTCTTTTAAGTTTCCTCCCAAACTCCCATTCTTTAAATAAAAGCAGCATTTATCTATGTGTTCTTTAATTACTCTATAACCTTTTAAGCCCCTGTGAGCATTTAATAAGAGCTTTTCACTTCACGCCTTTTCTCAAAGTGAATTTCTGACACACTATTCCTCTCTTTATCTGATAATTGAATTGCTTTATCTTTTTCCGTCTTTCTTTCTTTACAGTGTTCTATCAAACCGCAGCCTACTTTTCTGCTTCCATTTTTGAGTGCACTAACTAGAAAGATGAGCATGCATGTTAAATGAAATACAGTCATTTGAAAAAGTTTGGGAGCCCTCTTAATTTTTAGAATTTTTGTTCATCATTGGCTGAGCTTTCAAAGTAGCAACTTCCTTTAATATAGGACGTGCCTCTGAGATAAACCATAAACCCCTAAATCATGATACTGAACAATCTTTGTTTTCAGATCTTTTGGAAAGTGGAAAAAAGTGGAAAGTGACAACCCTTGTCATTGCGAGGTCACGGCACAGCACACATGAACCACAACGAAATTGGACCTCTGCATTTAACCCATGCACACTCAAACCCGTGCAGCAGTGGGCAGCTATTGAAAGCGCCCGGGGAGCAGTGATGGGGACGGTACCTTGCTCAAGGGTACCTCAGGGCAACCTATTGGGAAGGGGTTTGAACCTCAGATCCTCCAGCTAACGCCCTAACCGCTAGGCCAACTTGCAATTGACCACCTTAAATACCTTTTCTCATGATTACCTTTTCTCTGAACATGTTTCTTCAAATTTGCTGCAATGTAGAAAACAGAATTTCCAGTCATCACCACTGTCTGAACCTTGGCCAGAGGTCTGGTCTAAGAGGATGTTACTTTGTTCAAGGGTACCAAAAGTTTTAGGCAGGTGTGGAAAAATGCTGTAAACAAAGAATGCTTTCAAAAATGGAAGTGTTAATCATTTATTTTCATCGATCAACAAAATGCAACAAAAGAGAAATCAAATCAAATCAATATTTGGTGTGACCACCCTTTGCTTTCAAAACAGCATCAATTCTTCTAGGTACACTTTCACACAGTTTTTGAAGGAACTCGGCTGGTAGGTTGTTCCAAACATCTTGGAGAACTAACCACAGATCTTCTGTGGATGTAGGCTTCCTCACATCCTTCTGTCTCTTCATGTAATCCAGACACACTGGATGATGTTGAGATCAGGGCTCTGTGGGGCGAGAAGAACTGATGCTGGTTTGAAGGTAAAAGGTAGTAACACCAAATATTGATCTGATTTAGATTTTTCTTTTGTTCACTCACTTTGCATTTTGTAAATTGATAAAAACAAACAATCAAAAACAACAATGAACAATCATTATTTATATTTCTGAAAGCATTCTTTGTTTGCAGCATTTTTTCCACACCTGCCTAAAACTTTTGCACAGTACTGTATATAATTTATTTATTTTTATTATTATTTTTTTTTAACCATATAATCATTTATATGCATATATTCAAACTCCAAGTTATAAACTTGAATGATCATTCCATTTAAGTAGATCAGGTGACGTGTAATTGTAGTGTGGCCTAAGATCAACACTTCCTCCTCAGATAAAATGAGCTGAAGACGAGAGATAACTGACGCTGAAAAAGTCCGCATCTTTCTAAAGGACCATTATATTTCTGCAGGACGGTGCTCCATCACGTGCATGAAAGTTCTCCACTGTGTGGACAGTAAAGGCCTTAAAGATGAAAGAATAATGACGTGACCCCCTTCCTCAGCTGACCTAAACCCTATTGAGAACTTGTGGACCTTCTTAAACAAGAGATTTATGGGGAAGGAAAACAGTCCTGCTCTCTGAACAGAGTCTGGGAGGCCGTGGTTGCTGCTGCACAAAAAGTTGTTCGCCAAAAGATCAAGAAACTGGCAGACACGACGAATGGAAGGATTATGACTGTTTTTGAACAGAAGGGTGGACATATTGGTTCTGACATTTTATTTTTTTTTGTCGGAAATGTTTATTTATAAATTCTGAGTTGTTTCTTTATTAATCTCAGTTTAACAGAAGAAATAAATCAAGAGAGTTGGGGAAAGGTTGGTTTTTCATTTAGTTTTGTAAAAGTTGCCTAATAATTGTGCACACAGTATGTATCTCCTGAGAATGTTCACACTCACATTTCCTTTATTAAACATTCATGGTTCAGAGTTTTGACATTTTGGATTGACAGATAGTGCTGGATTTGTTCCATGTTCAAATGAATCCTCAAAATATTCACTTACCTAATAATTGTGCACACGGCATGTGGGTGTATGTATGTTCATAGACCTCTAGATGTCCCTCTTTCCTAGAGGAAGTGTCAGACAGAGTGTGGGAGAGGTGAGGTGAGGACACCACCCAAAGAGAAAACTGAGAGGCTTAATCCAAAGAAAACATCACAGAGAGCAGCACTGCTGCCTCCATGGCCTCTTCAGATAAAACCAGACACTGTCTCTATCACCGAGCCAAATTATCGCCCTGTTTACTCGCTCTCCATCTATCAACACATCAAATATTCAGCACTTCAGAGCTCGAGGCAGAGAGAAACAGGGCCAGCTTTTTCTCCTCCTTCTGAGGGAGAGCTGTTCCCACACCAAAGCTTCTGCAGCTCTGCCAAGTGAAGTTATCTTTTCACTGCCTTCTAACTAATATTGACACCGTTGGAGGCTAAAGCAGATGCGAGACCTCCCCACACTGAGCAATAAAAGATTTTTAACATCCAGTTTTATTTGGCAAGGCTGGAAAAGAATATGGATATGATTGTTCTTCAGTGGCTTTGTGCTACAGCCCTCTTTCTGCAACTCTGTATGTAATCTTTCATCAGTGTGGCCTTCGGAATAAACCCCTCGCCAGAGTGTGGAGATGAAAATTGGTGTACTTTTCTTTATTATACAGAGATGATGTTCTTTGGTTCAGCAGGGGCTCTCAAACTTTTTTCAGCCCGTGTGAAAAAAAATCCAAATGATCCGAAAATGCAGCAGCTGAGAAACCTTCTGGATAAAATAAGCAGGTAGTTTGGGTATATAAATATGTCTTATTGTTATTAGTAAAAACCTTTTTTGGAGCATATTGTGAATATTGATTAGACTGACAGAACAGTGAGCGCTATGTTCCAGTTATATTACATCATATATTTTTATTCATTTATTTATTATTATTTCTTATAATAAGAGTACATTATTAGATCATTATTGTACTTATTGTTATTGAAGGTATTGTTTAATGTCTGTAACACCTCTCACTTACTCACTCACTCTCTCACTCACTCACTCACTCACTCACTCACTCTCCCATTCACTCACTCACTCACTCACTCACTCTCCCATTCACTCACTCACTCACTCACTCACTCACTCACTCACTCACTCACTCACTCTCTCATTCATTCAATCACTCACTTAGCTGCTTATCCTGAGTAGGGTCATGGCCAGTGGTGATGTCTGTCCCAGCTCTCACAGGGTGAGAGGTGGGGAAGAGCCCAGGACAGGTCACCAGTCCACTGTAGGGCAGACACGTGGACATACACACTCCCACACATACACCTGTGGGCGATTCACCCATGTGGGTGGTGATGGTCTTGCCTCTGGACCTATGGATCAAGAAGTCCCAGGTTCAAATCCCTCCTCTAGCACTACCACCATTGGATTCCTGAGCAAGACCCTTAACCTAGAATTGCTCCGGGGGGGCAGCGTCTGCTAAATGCTGCAAATGTAGCATCTCCACTCCACCTGACGTGCATCTTTGGATGATGGGAGGGAACTGGAGGAAGGAAACCCACACAGACACAGGAAGACCATGCAAACTCCTCACAGAAAGTAACCAGGCCACCTCCCTTGGGAATCAAACCTGCAAAGAACCATTTAAGTCTTTATTTTAGACAGAAGATGTCAGTGGGTCACAGACAGGGTCAAAGGTTAAAAAGTCTCTTTTTAAAAATTCTTAGGACAGTGCCATTGAAGTTTTCTATTTTCAAAGAACATATTACATAACTTCTTTACCAATTTCATTTTTTCCATGAACCTAAACATTTTAAGGAGTCTCCACAATGACATCTCTCATTTACAGTTATGGCCTTTTAAAAATAATTCAACTAAGGATTTTTTAATTAAAGCCAAATGTTGCAAAGAACCTTTTCTGGCACCTATTTTAAAAATAAAGCTGTGTTTTTGGAAGATCTGCAGTAACCTTCTTTAGTTTAGTGACGTAATGAGGTTCAGGAACATCTAACCTACATTATCACATAGAAACCTGCTGGGAAGATGAAATTTGTCTGTTCGCTGTTTCCTGGCTGGTGTGTAGTATCACATTTAATTTGAAGCTACTGCCACATTTCTCACCATTTGCACTTTGCGACAAATGAATTCTCTCTGGTGATTCACCCTCTCTTTGTTACCATGCAGAAGAAACCTGATCAAAGTTTCAAAGTGGCGCTCCAGATTGGTGAGGGGTAGACTGTGATACCGAATAAGAATATGAGTCACCAGCTCAGAGAACAGGGCCCACAAGAGCATTGGGCCCAGCTGAGCTGTGTGTTAACCCACCAGTCATAAGAGTATTAGAGCATTTGAAGGGGGTTCTCTCAAAACATGACCTGGTTTTCGGCACAGAACGCAGCCCTGTCGATGTTTTTGGAATAAAATGTGGGCTGGTTTGGCTGCTTCATCTCCAAATCTCCTCATCAAATAATGAGGCAAAGAGCTGCTTCTGACAACCGTGAATTTATATGAAGCAAAACACAAGGGTACTGTCACCAAAGCTCCCACCCCTCCATATGCCTCACAGTGCAGCTGAACACACGACATGCATCTCTGCACATGTTGTAGGTAGGTTATGGCTGTGCATTAGCTTACACTAGTCCTCATCACTATGGCAACTGCACACTGCTGCCAAATTTATTGATAGAAGGGCAGAACGCTCAGCAAATTTGAGGGTGGTTTCAAGTGATTCCAGGCCACCTAAATATATATATACATCTTCCTGCCGTCCTTGTTGTTTGGGTCTTTTTTCTATTTAGGCCAGCTCTATCCTTATGACAAATTCCTATTGGTTTTATGAGAGCAGCATTGAACAGACTGCAGCCTGAAGGCTGGAATGAATAAAGTGGATCAGCATCCAGTATATACAGTTTCTCTGTGTGTCAAGGGAATCTGTACAGTTTAAGAATACATTTCCGATGGGATATGCTGAGGCATTGCTTGAGTGGGTTTTTTGTTTTTTTTTTGCAGTATTTCGTGTTATTGAAAGCCACATGCTACAGTTGACATGTGGATTATGGATTATGCAAGATGATTTACACAACTTTGGCCATTGATTTTCCTCTTTTCGCTGTACGCCTAATCTGCCTCACATAATCACAGGCCGCATGAATGAGGTTAAACTGAGGCTCGCTGGTAAAGGAGGTTAATACCAGCACAGTATTAGAACGCACAACTCCACACCCACCCATGTGGTTCAAAACAGCATAGAAATGTTCATCTGAGAAAGTATATGGCAGCGTGTGGGACACAAAATTAGTCTAGTATCTTTGAAAATGATCCAAATGATCGATCTGATCCATTTTTGTTTTGTGCTGTGATATCTGACAGTGATTTAGATGTTAATACCATTTCCTCATGACTTTTTTAAGCCTCTTTTTATAATCGGCTGTTTTAGCTTCTAAGCCTACCTTTAAGATCCATATATATGTAAATGACCTTTTTCCTGGTTGTCTGGCCTGTATTATGTCAATCAAAAGGCAACCTGGCCTAAAAAATGGCTAATCAGACCGATTTATGTCATTTATGCAAAAGATTACATTTTGTTAATTATATTGTGATTTTTTTTTATGGACTGGGGCATGAATGATGTTCTTTGAAACTTTAAAAAATGTTTATATGCAAATCAATCTCTTTTATATAAAATACAAATTGTTTTCATGCTATGATTTCTTTAGCAACTTTTCCACATCTGTTTTTACACAGCACGTAGACCCTCCCACAGAATGTGCAGAAGTAGAGTGGTTACCATCGCGGCCTCACTGTGGGTTTGATTCCCGCCAGTTGGGTCTGGGTCTGACTGTGTGGGGTTTTCCTCCCACCATCCGACCACTTACTGGAGATGCTGAAATTCCCCAAGGTGTGAGCGTGAGTGTGTTTATTGGTTTGTCTGCTGAATCAGACTAAATAATGAGCTGGTAAAACATGAGTATTTTAAGAATACACAGAATCATCTATCTATCTATCTATCTATCTATCTATCTATCCATCCATCCATCTATCTATCTATCTATCTGTCTACTTGTCTGTCTTTCTATGTGAGGATCTTAGAAATCATAAGCGAGGGCATAAAAAGGTGTAAATAAGGACCTTTGACTTAAACATCTCCCTTCAAAGTATAAATCAAATATGAATAAATATATATCTGGCCCATATTCAGATCCGGGCATCACCCAGGCAGGGATTCATGGTCACTGCATTTGATAAATAACTTTTTGTCCTCTCTCACACACACACACACACACACACACACACACACACACACACACACACACACACACACCCCACTTGTGCCAATGATGATGTCATTCCGTTCCAGCCGAGGGAGGGCGTTGCCCTTCCCGATTCGAACGGCTGCTCCTCCCTGGGAGCCAATAGGCGAAGGGCGGATTGGTCCCGAGCGCTGGTGCTCTCGGTGAGTGGGCGGGGCCAGCGCCTGTGGCCGTTGGGCTCCTGAGCGCAGCGAGCGCGTGTGAACACACTGCGCCAGAGACGGAGGGCCGAGCGGCACCGGGGGAAAGCACGGAGCTCACACTCAGGAGGCAACTTTGGAGAGAGGTGAGGCCAGCTTTGAATGCTAGTCGTGCGTAACCCGCCTTCCTGAGTCAGTTTGCTGCGTGAGGCTTTTGGCGAAGGCTGAGAAACCAGTAGCCGCTGCCGCCACTTCGCTGGTGGAGGAGCAGTAGGAGGAGGCTCGCGCCGCCTGTGTGCACACAGCGCGCTCTCTTCATCCGCCCCTGCTCCATGAGCGGCGGCCGAAGGCGGACGTGTCCCGAAGTTGGGAGGTGTTTGAACGAACTGCCACCTGTTTTGTTTAGTAGGCGGCGGCGCAGCTCGGCGGACAGCTGAGAAAACCCTCCCTCCCTCTCCGGAGGCTACGGTGTAGCCGCGGGCGGCGCGTCCTGTCCCGCAGAGGAAACCGCGGAGCCCCCGCTCTGCCGGCCCGAGACCGGATAAAAGTTTCCTCCCAGGCCCTTCCTGAAATCCACCACCATCTCAGCGCCGGAAAAAACGAGCCTTCCAGCCGCTCGAAGTTTGTCACGCAACGGTTCTCGTGGCGGAGCTTTGTGAGCGTTTCTGCGCTCAGAGGTGAAGCTGTGGCCCCGGTTTCCCCCCGGTCCCCCCCTCGCTCGCCCCGGTCTCTACCCCCGGTCTCTCCCCTCGGTCTCCCCTTGGTCTCTCGGTCTCCCCCTGCCTGCCCTGGTCTCTCCTCCTCGGGTCTCTCCTCGGTTCTCTTCCCCGGTCTCTCCCTCCCTGTCTGTCTCCCTGGCCTCTCTCCCTCCCTGTCTCTTTCTCTCTCTCTCTCTCTCTCCCGGTCTCTCTCCCGGCCCTCTCCTCCTGCGGTCTCTCTCCCGGTCTCTCCTCCTGGTCTCTTCCCGGGTCTGCCCCCTGGTCTGTCTCTCCCCTGGTCTCTTCTCCCCGTCTTCCCGGCCCTCTCCCCGGTCTCTCTCTCTCCCCTCTGTCTTCTCTCTCTGGTCTTCCCCTGGTCTCTCCCCGGTCTCTCTCCCGGTCTCTCTCTCTCCCCGGTCTCTCTCTCCCTCGTCTCTCCCCTGGTCTCTCTCTGCCTCTCTCCCCGGCCCTCCTGGTCTCTCTCCCCTCTGCCCTTCCTCCCCTGCCCCCTTCCCGGCCTCCTCTCTCTCTCCCGGTCTCTCCCCCGGTCTCTCCTCTCGTCTCTCCTCTCGTCTTCTCCCCGGTCTCTCCTCCCCTCGGTCTCTCCCCGGTCTCTCTCCTGCCCCCTGCCTCTCTTCCCGGGTTCCCGCCCGGTGTCTCTCCCTGGTTCGGCCTCCCGGGTTCCCGCCCGTGTCTTCTCCCCGTCTCGCCTGTGTCTTCCCGGTCTCGCCTCCCGTGTTCTTCCCGGTCTCGCCTCTCCTGGTCTCAGCCTCGCCCCGGTGTCTCTCTCCCCGGTCTCGCCCCGGTGTCTCTCTCCCCGGTCTCGCCCCGGTGTCTCCCCGAACAGCACGAAAGTGATTCATTAGAGAACTTGCTTGACTGAAAGGACGTTGGTTGAAGTTTCCAGTGACCTCTAGAACCAGTTCCTGCAGGAATGGAGCAGTTCGTGGTTTTTAAAGAGGAAATGGACTCTGGAGAAATCTCAGTCGGTGATGTTCAGTAGAATAAAACCCAACCTGTGGGAACTCTCTCTGTCTGCTGAAAGTGTGTGTGTGTGTGTGGTGGGGGGTGGAGATAGATGTTCTCCCCACAGGTTTGGATTAAAGTTCACTGGTGAGACTAAGCATGTAAATAAATACACACACACACACACACACACACACACATGAACTGGGAGCACCGGCTCATCAAAATGGTAAAACTAGCTCAGTTTCCTGAAGCTTATTCTTGATGCCTGTTTCTTCTCGTTAATAAGTTTCAGTGGAGGAGAAGAAACCAGCCGGCTCACGCAGATATGAATACAATGTGTTTATTTAGCGTTGCACATCCTGCACCGCTCTAAATCCAGTTCAACAGGACTAATTCTGCTCTCTCTGTTGGTCAGTGTCCTTTAACTGCCGACGGCTTTACGATACACTCGGAAGAAAATGGGGACGTAATTTATCACAATACATATCGTCATAGTGGCCCAGTTGTTAAACACTTGACCCATGATCAGAGGATCGCGTCCCAGACAGCTGGTTGCAATGAGGAACTCTTAAGGAAGGTACTGTCCCAGACACCGCTCCCTGGGTGCAGGATGTATGACCGACCTCTGCTACACTTGGTAAATGGGTTAGGTGCAAAGGAATGTTGTTGTGGTGCGCTGTGTGATTAAATTAATATATAAAACAAATTAATAACGTTGATTGGCATTATGGGCTATAAAATGGCAGTAAGTGAATCACTTTTTGAAGTTGATGTTTTGGTAGCTGGGAACATGAGCAAGAGAGAGGATCTGATCTGATTGACCTGGAAAAAATTGTGACGGCTAAACCACTGAGTCAGAGTATCTCTCAAATGACGTTTCCAGTTTGCAGTGCTTGGTACCAAATATGCACTGTGGAACTGGTGAACTAATAACCAGGTCACGAGCACCCAAGGATCTAGGAAGAAGGCAAGAGGAAGTGTAATGTTCTGGGCAATGATCTACTGAGAAACCTTGATTCCTGGCATCCATTTTGATACCTAAAAATTGATGCCGCAGGATAAAATGCCCCACCGCACAGCTGAAATTGTTCAGGACTGCTTTTGAACATGAGAGAGTTGCTGACCTGCCTTTCCCTAGTTCTCAACCGAGTCAGGGATCTCTGAGATGTGATGGACAAATTACATCATGTAGGCTCCACCTTGCAATTTACAAGATAAGGTACCGCTGCACAGATTCTGAGGTCTTGTGGGTCCTTGATTTTGTAAAATCTTCAACCTTTTTTGATTTTATGGTGGGTGGCCTGGAAATTCATTGCATTTGTACAATATTTACAATGTTCCCAGAGGATTCCTTCTTGTGTTAATAGCTATTCCTTTATCTGTCTGTATTTAGATCAAAACCTGATGAAATTCAATCTGAGTTGTTGTTGGGTTGCTATTATTGCTGTAGAATGCACTTTCCTTATTCCTCTGTTGGATTAACATTTATGGCATTTATCAGACTTCTCCAGCTGCAACCTCTTGTTCCGCTGCTGAGTATACTACCTCTAGGCTACCATCATCATCAGGATTTGACATGGACGAGAGGTTGCTAGACGTACGGCATATGCTTTCTCATATTTAACACAATTAGGCCAGAGCTTTCTTTCCGTGTTCGTTTCCTCTACAGTAGTTAAAATATCTTCTGAGGCTGAAAGACGACCAGTGTGTGAGTGAGCTGGAATTGTGAAAAGTTCTTTCAGTGCAGTCGATTAGCTCATCTAAATTAGCCGACAACTAATTGCTTGAATGGTTTCTGTCAAATGATTACTTGTCTCACACAGATTTAGGTTCGGGCTGCACAATATATTGTCTGTTAATTGCCAAACACATCAAGGTTTCCGCATGATATCACAAAGGGCTGCGATGTGCAAACAAACATCAAAAAGTTCAGGTCAGATAAGGTCTCCACCACCGCTCCAGATACATTTATCTGGGTGCTGAGATGCATAATTGTTTCATGTAATTCAGCAAAAGGTAAAACATTTTTGCCAGGATTGATGGATGTATGTATGTATGTATGTATCAGTCAGTCAGTCAGTCATCTTCTGCCGCTTTTCCCAAGCGAGGTCGCGGGGGGGGGGTGCGGGGTGCTGGAGTCCATCCCAGCTCACACAGGGCGAAGGACGGGGGACACACCCTGGACAGGTCACCAGCCCATCGCAGGGGATGTATGCATGTATGTATGTATATGGCCCATATTTTACATTTTTCTTTTATTGTATTTGTTGTCTTAATCCTCACTGGAGCCTCTTTGGTGTGGCTCCATATTTAAAAAAGGCTCCCTTTTTTTTTTTTTTTTTTTTTTTAAAAAAACATACAAGCCTTTGTCACTTTATTGATTAACCAATCAAAAAAAAGTGTTGTTTTGAAAATGTCCCTTCGCAGTCACAGTATATAATTACAATACAAGACTTTTACCCATATTGTGCAGCCCTAGTTTAAACCATGGCTTTTGACAGAAAGTAAAAGCTTTTGTCGTGGGGTTTATTACGTTGCTGGGGTCACGCAGTTTGAATAAAAACTTGGTTGTTTTTCTTGAATGATAATCTTTAGTGTTTACAATTGATGGGACAGACCCTTAAAAATGCCATGTGGTTACTGTAGCTCATCAGTACTGACAGTTCTGACTAGTGAAAATGGTGTTCCTAAAATGACTGGAAACTTAACAGTTCACGTATTTTATTGTTTCGGTACCTACAATTCACAATGCACTCTTCACTGCTACAGAATAATACAGGCCCCTTGGCACTCAGTAGCTGTGCCATCTGGACAAGCTCGGTCATTGTAACCGCTGTACTTTGGTCCATCTGCTGAGAGAACCATAGCAGAGGTGGCATTCTTTGGTCATTGAAAGAATTAGGTTTTCTTTTGATGAGCGCACTGGTCAGAGTAGGTCTTCACCTCAATCTTCTCACTAAAGGGTGGTGCAGACCTATTGTACCTCCTCCTCCTTCAAGTTCAGTTGCATGCTCATGCTAGAGGAGCGGAGGGTCAAAAGCTACTGACTGCTCTGGTTTCTTCCCGTAGGGCGAAGCATGTCTGTTTGTTGTCTTACCCTGAACTACACGTTTTAAATGAACGAATGTTTTGAGCGGCTCATGATTATTATGTCAAAAGGCGATTGATGTTTTATGCTGTAGTATCACACTCCAAAGGATGGCAAGTGATTTGTCAAGCTTTCATCAAAAATGTTGCAAGAAATTGGACTGTTTCACCCGAGAATGATTCATGCACAAACAGCACATGCAGCAGAAAGTATTGTTAAAGCCTAGAAATGCTTTATGCTGTGCAAACTCCCCATTAGCAGTCTTCTAATCCATGGCTGGATTAAATCTGCTTTAAAAAAACAAAAACAAAAAAAAAGCACACCAATGATGCTCCTCTTTTAAGTATATGTTTTATGTTTTTGGCTATGCTGTGAAACAGTCTGTGATCTAGTGCAGCAATCCGATCATGTCTGTGGGCTATGTAGGCTCTACTCATCCTTTTATGGAGGAATAAATCCTCAGAGAGCCTAGGCATTCACAATTATTGCTCACTAACTTTTATTTAAAACCTGTTACAAAGCCCGACCACAAATGATCTATTCAGTCATCCCGAATTTGTATTAGACGTATTGCTGTTTCAGCATGATTACTATAAATTAGTGATTGAGTTGAATTTGGATCCTTCATCAGAGCTCCTGCACTTTGTGGATTTGGGGCGAATTTGTCCCGAACAGATGCAGCTTAAATGACCTGTAGCTGTCCACGTTGGAAGTGGCACATTGAACCGAGTGTAAGTCTGTTTTCCTACTAATTTCTTAGTCTTTGGAATAGTCACAAGGTCAGAAGGAGTTGATCCTAGATTACCACTCCTCTGTCTGAGACGCTTGATAAACATGGAGCAGGATGGGGCCAATGGCAGTATTAGGAACAGCATAAAGCCTCCCATTGCAGGACCCGTGCTGCTGAGAGATTAGCACCAGTTAGAGGACGCAGACTCTGTTCCGATGCTTCAAATTTTAGTTTTGCATTTTAAAGCCAATGTGCCCTAAACAGCATGCACTTGTACCGCTATAATGAACATATGCGCTATATTTAAGCATATACTGTCTTTTACATGGCCTTGTTTTGATGTAATTGAGTTTTAAGGTCTGGCCAGGTTAACACCATACAGGTCGAAGAAGCTCAGGAATATTTTTTTCTTTTGTTAGTAAATTCTGTGCTGCCTTTTTCGTTAATGTTCTTATTGCTATTTACTTCACCAGTTTTCTTTCGGCCCATATGCCATGTTTTTGTTGCTGTATTTTAACCCTGTTCACTCATGATTTCTGTGTATTTGTATGTACCAGAAACATGTCACATGACCTCTCTTCCCTCCATGGCTTTTTAATTTGACTGGTCATTCTGAGCAGGCTGTGTTCCGAGTGGTTGTGTTGTATTAAAACGTACCTCAAGAGGTAAATCAAAAATAAGGGCTCCTTATCCATCGGAAGGACGGCCCTGTTTGGTTGAGGTTTGTGATTTTAAATCCACAATCTTTCCTTGTGCAAGTTTCTAACAAATTGCTTCAAATATGAAACCTTCAGTGTTCCTCGGTCATTAGACGTAAAATATCCAGGGCTTGATCGAACGAAGCCTGAAGTTAGCTAGCAAGGTCTTGCACTGTGAAACAGGCTCCATCTTTACAATGGGTGTTCGGAAAAGAAAAATAACGTTCTATTGAAAGAACACATTTTGATGCAAAACTACTGTTTTATTAAATTCCTTATTAAAGTCTGGTAGAGTATATTTGGTCTGGTATTTTGGAACTTTTGTTTACATGCTATCAAATTCTTCTGGGGAAAAGAGTGAGGAACATTCATTCTTTCACTCGTTTCCTGTATCTGCTTCCTCTTTTAGGGAAAAAAAAAAATCAATGTGTGAGGATGAACAGGTCCTTTTTAAATAACAGATCTAATTCTATATTATTGTTTGTTTGTTTGTTTTTGTTCACTGTTTGTCTGCAGCAAAAAAATGCCTGTGGCAACAAAGTACATTTTATTGAAGAGTTTGTTTACCCTATTTTACACAAACACTTCCTAGCTTCATCATGAGAAAGCAGTGAATGTGATTAGCTTCTTCGTGTTCTTTCTATATGAATCCGGATCATGTCTCTGGTGCCCATCTCTGAGTGTTTCATTGTCCTGCCTGAGGGCTTCAGTCCATTACCTTCATGATGGCAGCTTCATCATGTGCAAGGGGGGAGGAGGGAGGAAGGGGGTGTAAATTGGGTCTCTCTCTCTATCGCGCTCTCTCTTGCTCTCTAAGAACCAACACTCAAGTAGGTCAAATGCTTTAGAATAGTGTTTTTTTTTTTCTTTTTTTTTTTTCACTCAGATAGGAATATTTGGAATTGCAAGGCGTTGCTATAATGTTGGCCCATTTGACTATATTTGTATATATTTAATTTGCTAAATTAGGGAAGTGGTGAACCTTATCCAATGCTGAGTGCAGCAGCAGTGAGACAAGATTAAAAGGAAAGCTCTGAATAATATTCGGTGTAGGACAGCATTATACATGCACATCCCACACTGGGTTTGATACTGCTCAAGTAGATTTTGCTTAAACACGGTTGAAGCTTTTAATTTGAAGCTTTAAAGAGATTCAAGTGGCAGATTCTTCATTATTTATGTTTTTCGTCCTTTGGGAAAACTTAACTGCAAGATGGAGTAACTTATGTCTGCGAAGATGTTCAGCCTAGATTTAGTGAGCTAATCCTTCTACTTTATTTACACCCAATTTGAGACAATAAACAAGTTAAATTAGGAATTACCTGCCTGTTTGGTTTTCCTTGTTCAGTGATGCATGAGAATTTATGTACGCAAAGCTCTCCTTGGCTAAATTTGTAAACAAAGCTAATTGATACTTGGTTAAATCCTAAATTATGTTTTCTGTGTATCAGCTTAGTCATCAGATCACCATGTGAATGATGAAACACCAACTTATCGGAACAGCCCTAGTGATAGTAGTGAACCCACTCCTCTGATCACAAACTCCTGCACTGGAATTAGCTTTCGCCCTGGAGACGATGTCTGAGGCAGGCTTTCAGTGCTTTTATTCACACAGCCTGTTTCTGATCTTTCAGAAACTACGGTTGAGGGCTTTAACAGGCAAGTTTGTAAGTGAAACATGTGCGCGTGCACACACACACACAGACATGCACTCTCCTCTTTTCCCATTGGGCCCTTCGCTATGATTAATTCATTTATTTGTTTGTAGTCAATGAATATTGATCAAAGTTTAGCATTAAGTACATTAGTATTTATTTAATCTTCAATCACACTGTTGCTCTTCTCCTCCTGCTCCTCCTCCTCCTCCCTCACTACCAAGCTTATAGTGAGGGGAAAACTGGTAGTGTTTAATCTAACTTGATTTTCACTTCCTGTGTAGCTAGTGAGCAGCATGAAGAAAATGGGAAGAGGATCCTTTCTGGCTGAGGGCTGGTTCATATTTCTTGCGATATTTTGGAAAGCTAGCTGAATGTCATGAGGGTTTACAGAAGTTCTGCTCTCAGCAGGACTGTCATGATCATAGAATTTTTGCGGATGATTAACTGGCATACAGATTAGTGATGGCATGTTTTGGTATTTAGATTTACATCTAAATATACAGTGTCTACATATTCAGTCTGGACTAGCCAGTCAGAACAGAGCCTGTGTACATGATGCAGTGCTGTGGAAAAATGAGCTTTATTTTCTAGCCAGTCTGAAAAGTTAACTGAACAGTCAGTTTTGACACACCCACCCCTCTACTGTGGAATGTTTCTTTATGACTTTTACAGCTGTTGCAATTTGTGTTATCAGCTGTTATTTTCTTTGACTGATTGATTTGATGCCTGTTGTTAAGTATACCAGTGGCTCCGTTCTTCTTCAGAGCATTGTAATTGATTGTACTGGCTCTGTTCAATGTTTGTGAAGTGCTTCTAATGGATTCTCCCTTTTTCTCATGCTCTCCCATCATAGATCTCTCTTTGGTCTTTATGTTGGTTTTTGCTTTTTTAACTACAAACGTTTTCACAGATGAAATCCAAAACCTCAGCTGGGTAGAAATCATACTCAAATCATATTTATAGTTAAAATTTTCAGGGTACTTCACGCAGGACACGCTTGTGTAAAACCACACACCTAGTTTGGGGACTAGGCCTGATGAGCTTCCGATTATGAGTTTGAATCCTGGACCAGTAGGTTGTCCTTGGACAAGGTACCATTACCATTGAAGCTCCCATTATCTGTGTATGGGCCAAGGACAAAGTTTGCGTTTCATTGTGTGCTCGCGATGTCAGTCACTTTCATTTTCACTCACTCAAGTTCTAGTACTTTTTCTCATTTGAAAAACCGCGTGGTCAGATATACTGTGTTCTGTCTAATTTACCATATAAATAACAGGAAATAAAAGCTGGATATCTGCTCATTCTCATATCCATCGTTTGAACTCGAACCTAATTGTATTCACTGCAGAGCAAAACAAATGAACTGGCTTTATTGTTCCAGTACTTTGGGTGGGGACTATATAAGTGGAATGTAAAAATGGTCTCTGATCTGATTGGCCACCCTGTCCAGTACTCTGTGCTTCTTTTTACTATTTGAAATGCAGTCCAGGCTAAAAGTTCTTATAACTAGTGGGTGGGACTAAATTGCTTTAGCCTGAGAAACCCTCACAAAACCAAGGTTTTTTCTTTTTCTTCAAGCTTCATTACCTTCATATTGACTCTAGAAACAAGGCAGTAGGAGGACTTGAAGAGTAAACAATTTTCACATTGTAATTGTAAAAGTAATTTCTTCGTTTTCCTTTAAAGTTCAGTTTTTTTAAGAGAGCAAAATACTTTTTAGGCAACACCATTTTTACCAAGAGACTAAGAAATGCGTGCAACAGTGATTGCAAAGATTATTTTCTATAACCGGTCATTCCCTGCTTTTCATAATGACATGTTGAAGCACTGCATGCGCATTGGCTTAGTTCTTTTGGCTTCATAGGAAAGAAAGGAAAGGCGGGGAAGTACTAACCTACATTTGTGGTAGCAGGCCAGTGCCAAAACAACAGACTTTCCTTCAACAATGAGTTGACAAACCTGTGGTGTGTATTTCTGACATCTGTGGCTTTTGGGTGCAGGTTTTACAGCTCTTGGTAGAAGGTTCTATTTAAATAACGGATTAACTTGCTTTGTAGAAAAACTAAGTTACCGGCCGCCTTCAACAGCAACTGGAAATGGCTGCCATTGCAGGACACTTAACTGTGGTGTGTTTACTCTACAGTTTGAGAGGACAAAGGCCCAAGACCCAAATGCATTGAGAATCAGCTAGAACCCTTGATTGAAAGGGATTATACTGGACTATGCAGATTTGTGGAATAATTTGGACTGTTTTGATCACTTTTCATTGAAAGTTCACAAATAGTCTTAAATCTAATGAACGTCAGTATAGTTGTTAGTTTCAGCCTATTTATCTGAGAATGTATTTCCTTTTTCTATCCATGTTGGCAAGTCTTGAGGATGAAGGTTTGAGATAAATATTGTTTCTGCTTCTAGCTGTGGCCTGTATATTTCTGTAAGCAAGCTTAATTTCTTTTTATTTCATACAATGGGTTGCTCTACTAACGTATCACCCCTGGGCAAGGACACTCACTCAAGCACACAAGCATTCACTCATACATGCTTGTTTTTTCCCTTCTCAAACAACACACACACACACGCACGCACGCACACACACACACGGGATGCAGAGCCTGGAATAATACTGGGTCTGTGGCTGCTGCTATTCCAGTAGTTTTGGTTGACTGCATGAACTTTGTCCTATTTACGCCCGCTGTATGTGTTCCCACACATTTTGAAGTGTTTTAAAAATTCTCTGATTTGTATGAAAAGCTTCCTTTTGGTGTTTCAGCAAAATGGTCACACCTTATCGTTGGATAATTGCACTACAGCTACTTCAGCTCAGTTCCTTATGTAATTCGGCAGAATTAACTCGGTGTATATATTAACTACTTTTCAGCTCAGAATGGCCACAATGACACGCAGATCAGAGAAGGAAAATTGAGAGCTGTGGCATAAGTGGTTTTCCTGGGTGGGTTGTGGTGAGCCAGTTCCAGAGAAACATTCCTTTCAGCTTACACCCCCTCCTCCCCTCCATCCCCCTAACCACACAGACACACACACACACACACACACACACACTTACATTAACATTCCATCTTCCATTATGTATTTTTACTCAGAACAGTACAAAAGGTCTATAGACCATGTATATCATCCACCTGGACACACAATTTTAATTGTAAAGTAGTTTTAGCCTACAGTATCTGAGAATGTTCTATCCACATTAAATGTTGATGATGAAAATAAAGTGTAAAAGCAAAAGAAAAAATGTCACACTTTTTTTTTTTTTTTTCTCCACTCATTCAATGACAGGAGGAATCTGAACAACAGAGGATTTTATTTCATTTGAAGTCTGTTTGTCTATACAGCTCTGTGCCCAAGAGTTTTAAACTGTTCATAGTTCATGCTCTTATTGCTGTCGTGTGTTACTATAGCTGTAAAAAGCCACATCACCTCATTACTGCAATATGAAAATACATTTGCAGTTTTCCAGTTTACATATTAAAGATCTTGTTTTTCTGAGGTCTGAGAAAATCTGAGGTCGGTTGAATTGTGCTGGACTAAGAAGCATGCTGCACCACCACTATTATAATGCCAATGTTCATACTTTAACAAAGTGGGAGGGTTTCTAATTCTGAATATGTGCCTCGTTTTTATATTTTCACCAAGCAATGAGAGACATGTTTGTGCTTCTTTTGAAGCTTTACTTATCCCCCCCCCCCATCCTATTTTCCATGAGGAACTACATAAGCCATGGTCCTTCGTTACCAGTCAGTTGCTTTGGGTTACTCCCCTTGCTCCGCCATAGTTTCACGGTCTGTGTGTGTAGGTGTGTGTGTGTGTGTGTGTGTGTGTGTGTGTGTGTGTGTGTGTGTGTGTGTGTGTTTTCCCCCTCATGAGATGAGAAGAGGAGTTCTGTCAGGGCCAGAATGAAGAACTGGATATACAGGGTTGTGGGTTTTTGCAGTTTAACAGAAGAAAGCTGACGTGAAGGCAGCTAACATGAACTATAAACAGAACACATAATACAAGTCTGCACACAAAGATACAAGCAAATACATGTATTGTGTATCACGCTAGGATTCCTGTTCTCAGCAGCAGATATTCTGAACACAAGACAACGAGCATAAGTTCTCGAATTGTAACATTCCCAGGGGACAAATACACACATGAATGTAGCTGCAGAGTTTCTACATCACTCAGATTCCCTTTGGATTATTATATTTGCAAATAGGGAAGAGCTTTGCATTGCTCAAGTACTGTAGTGATTAATATTTCTCAGCTGGCAACAAATGATTTAACCCTAACTGATGCACTGAGTAGCTTCTCATTCCTTTAATCAACCGTGTCCAAAGTCATTCCTTTGGTCGTGGAACATTTTTCACACTGTGTCAGAAGGGTCGTCTTATTGGCTTGCATCAAGCATAGATAACAAAAGATTGCTGGACTAAAAATATCTTCAATTGTATCCGTCTCAATTTTTGACAAATTATTCATTATTAATAATCGACTAATTATTGCTGTCTGACCTCATAAGTAAGAAGTCATTTTCAGTTACCCCCAGTTAAAAAAAACCTAAACAAGCAAATCTAACACTTGGACAGTTCGTTGAAGTCATGTGGATCAGATAAGACACATACGCACACAGGCTCGAACACTATATGAACGTTGACATTATGGCAGCACTAAAGCATTCCAGACTTGCTGTCCAGCATGCTGACATATCTACACATCAGCCTAAAAACATTCCACTGCCTCTAGTTACACAGGCTTGCCCTCCGCGCCTTTACTGCTGGGGAGCTGTTCCTACATGCCTTCTGCTGAGAGGAGACTGTGTTTCTCTTTCTTCTCGTCATTTAGCTCAGGATTCAAGATTGGCATCTGAATGGAAGGTGCACTAGTTTGGCCCCAGAAATGGTTTTGTTGGAGTGTAGCAATGCATATATCTGAAGCTGGTGATTTCACTGTATTGCTTTTACAGTTTAAGAATGGATAAGAGAGGATTGTCTGTTTAAACCATGGTAGAATATTAGATGATTTCTTGGATAATTTATAATGCAGTAATGGGTGGAGTATGGTTTTAATTGGTGGAATCTCCTTTAGACATGTTTCAAGAAGCAGCACATGTCGAAGCCCTGCTTTAAACCATCGTTTAGAGTGGCGATACCACAGGCTAAAAAAGACAGCAAAGGTTTATCGTGTCAGCACGGTCGGCTGAGAAACTGAATGGAATTCATGAAACGTTAATTCCCCACAGTGATTAGTGGTATTAGAGCATGGCTGGTTGTGTGCGCGTGTGTGTTTTGTGTTTGTGTTTGTGAGATAAGGTGGCAGTCTGAGCAGATTTATGAAGCCTATCAGTTGTCTTCAGGTCAGTGTGACATGATTAGCACTGATAGGAGTGCAATGTAGCTCAGCGTTAAAGAGTGACTGGGGTGATTTCTTAATTTCCCTCCTGAGCGCTTTTGCACATTCATAATAACTTGCAGGAAAGTGATGTGGAACTGGGTATATTTCCTCTTAGGAGGTGATTATTGTTGTCTGCTCAGATATAGTGTTGATAGCTGTTAACACTGTTCCTTTGCAGCCTTTAAGGGCGAATATCCTGAATTTCCTTATTAAATTTGTGTGGATTTATGCACTTTAGTAATTCTTATTTCATTTCTACCTGATTATGTTCTATGCTCTTTAATCTCCATATATTTACTGTGGCTGTTCAATTTAGGTCAGATATTAAGTTTTTTGATGGCAATTTTAATGTGATTATTCAAATTACATTTCAGATCTCTCGTTCTAAATTCAAGGTTTTTAAAATGTATGACTGCCAGTTCACAAGTTTTATTAGATTTTTGTATTAAAAGATAAAATGCAGCAGTACTGCCTGAAATGAAATAAGACATGACACACATTAAAAAACAACTTCTTCCATTCTCACCACGTTGATGCTGCACTCTCAGGGATGTGTGGCTTAAGATCCACAACAACATAAAGGGGACACCATTTATTGTACCTAAAATGAGCATAGATAAGCCTGAATGGTTTAGACTTCTGGAATATATATGTATATGCATTCTCCATCATATTGGATTGTGGTTAAGTAGTGCTGAAAAGACAGTGTTGGTAATTTGCTCCATCCATCCATAATTTAAGTTAGAAAGTGACTGTTCTTGTCATTGTGAAACACAGTACAGCACACAGTGAGCCACAGCGAAATCCAGCTTCTGCTTTTCACCCATGCAGCAGGGGCAGATATTTAGAGCACACAAGGAGCAGTTATGGGGACGGCACCTCAGGGTAACCTACTGGCATGGGATTTGAACCCATGACTTTCTAATGCGGGGGCCTAGTCCCTAAACTCTAGGCCACCACTGACCACGAAAGGATGTAGATTTAAATGACAGATTTGAACACTATGGGGATGTCAAAGCTTTAAAATTCTGATATCTCAAACCACACACACACACACACACACACACACACACACACACACAAAGCTGAAGCATAGCACTGCCTGGCTGTTTTAGTTTGACATGTAATAAGCAGTATCTTTATAGCACAGCCTGCTGCACACAGCAGCACTCTCTTAAAGCAGTCTGGAGCCCTTTCTCCTGTCAGTAATTATGGACCGGAGTCTTTTATTTTTCTTTCCTTTTTTTCTACACTATAGCCATGAACTCCTAATAGTATAATAATTACTACCTGTTAAATCAGGGTTCATGAAATTATCAGAGGAAAATAAACATCATTTTATTTTTGAAGAACCCCCATCCCCCTCTGAAATGTACTTAAGCACATTAAATAATCGAAATAATTGGCAGATGGATTGATTTCATATATAACCGATAGTGACAGGATGCTTTTTAATCAGACAATTTTAATCAGCTTTTAAATTAATGTTTAGAAATGTTATTCCTGCACAGCTTAAGACTTCAGAAAGGACTAGATTAAAAAACAAACAAAATTTGTACAGTGTAAAAGTCACCTTCCATTTTGAAGTGACCAAGTCCTGACCTGCCACCCTTGTGGCTTCACATCCGACCCCTATCTCTCATCTTGGAAGTGTTGAGCCTATGAAAGAGTAGTACAATGTCCTCTCCAGGCCAAGTCAAGACTTTTTTTTAAATAAAGTTTCATCTCATTATAAAAATTTTAGCAGGGAGGTTCAGTTACCCTTGGAAGTAACGAAGTTGAATCAGAAAGGGGGTTTTCCATTATTTAAACTAGGAAATCACTCTAGTGCCTGTGTCCTCATGTCTGAGATGAGTTGGCAGGTTTACCACCAATAATTTTGGTTTCACTTTTAGATTGTGTGGAGTGTCCCCTTTTAAAGGTTATCTAACCCTTGAGAATATATTTTCTTTTCCTTGAGCTCTGACATTGTACGAAGTTAACGAAATTGTACAAATTGTCAAAAGAATGAGGGTCAAAGCTTGTATCATATGGGTTACAGCAGGTCCTTTCAGTAAATGGCATAACCTCTTTTGTTTCGTTAAGGCCATTTCTGAATGAGCATGGCTTAGTGCTGTGTACATTCAGTTAAATCTGAGAAGTGAGCACATCATAATGACAGATTAAGTTACTTTACCATGACCTCATCCTTTTCCTGCAGGGAGGCTCAGCTTTGTCTGGGAACTGAATGTTTGCCTCTTGTGTTCAACCTCTCCGAGAGACCCACACGCACTTCTTGTGAATTACTTCTGTTATGTATCACAAACGCACACTGTTTAAAGAACAAGGCTGAGAATTTGGCAAATACATAAACCAGTGGTCCACTTTTTTGTCAAGCAAAAAAGTACAAAATGATTACACATTATTTAACTAGTTTTAGCCACTTTTATGAGAAATGTTCAAAGAAGAATTACTTTTTTTTTATTTTTAAATGTTATGATTTTGCTTTTTACACTGATGAGAATTTATCAGACCACCACTTAAAGTATAGAAAAATTAGTTTAATTTCACTCATGCACGTTTTTACCAGTATTGCCATTTTAATGTCATTTTCTTTTAATGAATCTTTTTCCCCCCAAAAAGTCAAAAGGCTTGAGTGCCAAATGTAATGAGCCAGACTGCCAGTTCACACCTTTTGTGTTATTGTTAAACTCCCCTGTTAGAACATTTCAGAAGTGGGGATGTAGGTGAAACTGCAGCCCTTGAGATTTGAATGGCACACATACGAATTGCAATTTATTTTAATATAATAACTAATTGTCCAGCCCCTGTAGCTGCCTCTTTCATGTGGAACAAGTGTTCCAGACAGTTCACTAGTGTTGGATCAGCAGCTCAGTTTCAAACTAAATGATTTTATCCACAGTGGGTAGCACTGCCAAAGACATGCAAGCCAGGTTAATTGGAGATGCTGAATTGGCCGTATGTATGAATGTGTTTGTCTGTGTGTCTGCCCTGCGATGGACTGGCGACCTGTCCAGGATATTGCCCTACCTTTTGCCCTGCGAGAGCTGGTATATACTCCAGCACCCACCATGTCCCTAACTGGGAGAAGCGAGTGGGACTAGGACAAGTGAGGGAGAGTAATTTCTATATATCTGCACATGGCAATGTTTACTTCATGCAAAGTATGAGATTGCCTGAAAAAGTGTGGTTTGAGTGAATAACCCTGGTTAGCATGTGCTTGTCAGAGATATAGAGATTCAATCTTTGTCTGTGCTCATCATTTTATTGGTTTAGTTGGTTTGGTTTTCAGAGGAACTGTGCCTATTGTCCCCCATTCTCCCATTAACGCTCCTCCTGCAGAAGGGATTCTTGGTAATTATGAGCCTTGTGCTAGCCCTCTTAGCACTGACTCGCTCCTGGCATGTGACCTGTCTCTCCAAGCTTTCCATGAAAATACAAGCTACTAGTTCAACACAAGTGCCTTCATATGTGCTGTTGTTACTTCTGTGATTATTCTGTTTTGTATGTGGATTTTTTAAAAGGAAATGGCGCACTGCGGTTCAACAGAAAACTGCAAGCAAGCTTTGATGAAGTACAAAATTCTATTACACTTTCCAGTGCCCCCGACCCTTCACTTTCCCATATTGGGCCTGAAGTTTTCCTTCCACAGCAAGAAAGGGAGTGTGATGCAGGAGGTGATGAGAGAAGCGACCTTTGATTGAATTTTCTCAAGTGCCTGAAATACTAAATCAGCAGCTGCTGTCTAGGGCCGCTGCCGGAGCTGCAAGCTAAATTCATTTAGTCCAGACACTAAACTGAGAACGATGGCATTGTTGCTCTTCTCCTCAGTGCTCTTGTTTCCACCTTGTGAATAAGATTACACTTCTCATTAGGCGACAGATTAAGAGCACTAACAGCAGCCACATAGTTCTGCAGAATCACCCTAAAGAAGTAATCGCCCTGGTTAAATTAAATTTACTGAATAATGCAGTCCAACATTATCATTATCAGGTTTATTTATTTATTTATTTTTATTTATTTATTTATTTATTTATTTTTGCTTTTGCTTGAACCTGAGTAAATTGGGTTGCGCAAATATGTATGCCCTGCAACACTGTCCTGGTCTTGCATCTCACTTCTGGTTCGGATGAAGGGAATACTCCAGTGTTTTTCAGCCTAATCTGTATCTGCCACATCTATAACATATGGTTGGTAACCACAGAAAAAGTTTTAGCGCATATTTTGCAGTACTTATTAAAAGCCTAAGAAAAGCTCTAGACCTTGCACATTACACCAGGCACCAAAGAAAAACATGCTGATACATTCCAGAACGCTGTTCATGTGACTGCAAGCAATCTCCGGTGTCACTGTAACTGAGTCAATATGCAGTGCAGCTGGACCCCTTAACCTGTTGTTTTAACAGTTTAGCTAATCTAGAGGATTAGTTTCATTGATCATGGGAAGCTCCCTTGTTAAATTCCTGCAGCTCTTTAAAAACTTTTAATTACCTCCAGCAGGTCTTTCCTGTGGAAAAACTCTCATTGTGGTTTCTTAGATTATCTAGGCTGGCATAGATAATATTAGTGCTAATATTAGTCTTCTGGATTCTTGAGGCATGTTTCAGGTCATGGGTCTTGATGAAATGTTGATCCAGCCTAACTGGGTGTTTGTAAATCAGTGCATAGTAGTTCAGTTTTGCCTTTAGGGGGAAAGTAGTACAGAAAGTAATTTGCGAATGAATGAGAGGGAAGTGGAGTGGTTATGATGCAGGGAGTAGAGGTGATGGGTAAAGGAATTTGATGTGGGATCAACAGCTCAGAGCAACTGGGAGCGTGAGAGGTTGGAATGGGTGAAGACAAATGACAGGAGTTATATCTGACAGGCAGGTACCAGCAACAATGAAAGGAAAGGTTTACAGAAGGGTAGTTAGACCAGCTATGCTATACGGGTTGGAGACAGTGGTACTGATAAAGACCGGCAGCTGGAGGTGTCCAAGTTAAAGATGCTAAGATTTTCTTGGGTGTGATGAGGATGAACAGGATTAGAAATTAGTATTTTAGAGGGATATGTTGTTTATGTTGGACATTTTAGAGACAAAGTTAGAGAAGCAAGATTGAGTTGGTTTGGAGACATAAAGAGGAGCGATGAGGGTTATGTTGGGAGAACGATGCAGAGAATGTCGCTGCCAAGAAAGAGAAAAAGAGGAAGGTCAAAGAGAAGGTTTATGGATGTTGTGAGAAAACATCAGCCAGTCAGTTTAAAGGAGGAAGATACAGAGGACAGGAGGAAATGGAAACAGGTGGTCCACTGTGGTGACCCCTAAACTTCAGAGCATGAACCAGACTCTTCAGTTCTCTCAAAGATCCTTTGGCCCAGAATATATAGGGAAAGTGTCATTCCTTCAGTGAAGACACTTGCAGGTTCACTATTAGCCTTGCTATCTGCTTTCTGAGAGGAGGAGAGATTTCCTGTTCTTGCATTCCTCATGCGTCCTATTTTAGCTGAATGCCCAACTGAACTGAGGTACGGTTGCCTAATCAGTCACTTAAATGTAATGTTTATGAAATGGAACATAATTTATTACAAGATCTTTTCCATCAAGACAGTATAGTTGACCGTTAACTGGAGCTCTTGATTGTGTTGCAGAATTAAGCAATAAGCTGAACAGCCTATAGAATGTTGTCCATGAAGTCAGCATTTTAGAAATGGCTTTCCCTGTCATCACGAGAAAAGAAAAAAATTTTTTTTTAATCGGTGCCATTTTACATGAGCAAAATGAACACAGGATACACTGTTTTTGGTAGAAGAATGTGGAGAGAGCTGACAGACTAGTCCTGTAGGTTCAACAAGTACAAGAAAACTGAGGAACTCTTCTGATGGGACACATTTATCTGATTTAGCTGCTCACTAGGCACTCCCTTACAACTTGAGCTCTTCAAGGTCAGCTTTAGAGCCTTGAGTTTTCTCAGTTGTCTCTGCAGTTCCTTCACACTAGGTCTGGCTTGTTACAGGTTTAAGCTTTCTCAGGAGTGAACTTTGAACATGTCATTCCGCTGCTCGTGTGTCATCTCTCTGGTTAAGCTGCAGCTGTAGCCTGGGAACTACTAAAACTGAAGTCAATTACTCTGTAATCCCTGGTGTAAATCTTCAAAACACAGCTATTAAATCCTGTCATTAATTTCATTTAATTTCCATTCATTTTGTATAATCAGGCTCTAGCCAGATATCACAGATCCTTATCACTTATAATGAAGCGTCCTCTTTCTCACACACTTCTTATTGCTTTCCGTTGGTGCTTGGCCATTTCTGTTTTGTGCTTAACTGTCTGAGGAGAATCTCTGTGATCGTGTCTGTAGGATCTCTAGGCTTTGGCTCCAGACTGGGCCTCATGTTTTGGAAGACTAGAAGCAGATTTCAGCCTTTCCCTTCTGTTGTTTCTGTGTGGAAGCCCTTGTAGTCGCACACTCTGCCAAGCACCCCTCCCAGGATCAGGAAGTGTGTTGTTTTGCTTCACAGGGTGAGCCCAGAGCTCTGGTTGTGTCCCGAATGTACAGTTAACTGGCTCTGTCCCAGCCACTCTTCTTCGCCTACACACAGGCATTAGAGTGTTCTTTATAGCTATTTTATGAACAAATGATAAAAGCTGACATTGGATACATGAGTATAACAGAGGCCTGGGCTGGGAAGAATTCCCTTAACGACCTTTTGTTTCAATAGTATCTTTACAGGAGAAGGATTATACTTAGTTTTTATTATAAGTTGTTAATACAATGAGCTTTTACTATGAGACCTGCTTGCACTTTGTAAATGACAGCTGGCGCGTCCATATTATGTAATATATGTCAAAGAAAACTTCGAGTGGCATCATGAGTGTAGCGAATGTCCGTGGTGTTCAGCAAGGCATTTTATCCAGCCTTATATATTCCTTTATAGTGTTGGGCTTATTTCTACTAGTATACTTGGTGTCGTCACTTTTAGGTAATTTTATTTATTTATTTTTAATGGGGGTGTGTGATATATTTAGTTTTAAGGATTTTGTCAGTTTAGCTGCTACAATGTGGAGGTCAAACTGATGGTGCAGTTTCCTCCCCTGTGATTCTTTATGAAAAGGTCCATTCTTTATCCTGACAGAATCATTTCTGCCATCAGTCTGGTCTCAGGGAGGGGTCTACTTTTTATGCCTGCCTACTTTTCATCTCTGCAACCCTGTGTTGCTGCCACACTACACGTACTGGAGCCTCAAACACACACGCGCACGCTCACACTCACTTGCGGAAGGAGGCGGGACATCAGAAATTCCACATTGCTTGTTATTAAAAGTGTTAAAGCGCCTTAATGAGCATTTGCCAAACATTTTACTGTCCTTTTTCAGGTTGGAATCTAATTCTGTTTTTTGTATCAATAGAAATCCTTACTGCACAGTATTTCTGCAGTGTGCTTCATTCTCAGAAGCTCTTCATTCTATAAATAGACAAGAGAAGGGCGTGGTCAGGACAACACGTTAACTCGTTCCCTATTCCTGTCCTCTGTTGCTTTTGAGCATTAAGAGAGGAAAATGAGCATGGCTTATTAAAAGGCCTGAATAATTTGGCCAGTGCTCAAGGGAAATGGTCTGCTGGGAAACCTTGGATCCTGGCATTCTTGTTAATGCTACTTTGGCATGTAACACATACCTGCACACTGTTGCTGACCAACATACCCTTTCACGGCAAACCATATTCCAGAATGGCAGTGGCCTCTTTCACAGTAGGACAATGTGCCCTTTCAGACTGCAAATTGATCAGGAATTGTTTAGGAACATTAAATTCAGGGTGTTGACTCGGCTTCCAAATTCCTCATATTTCAGTCTAGGCAAGCTTCGCTGAAAAATAGTGTGATCAATGTAAGCCTCACTTTTCAAAATATAGGACTTTAAGGGTCTTCTACTAACATCTTGGAAACAACACGACCCAACACCAATTGAACTATTAAGTTTGTGCCTGGAAAATGCAGAGCTGTTTAGACATGCTTGATTGATATACATTAAATGTTTTGCTGTTTCTGACACAAGTAGCAAATTCAGAAATAAATTATTATATATATTTTTTATTATTTACTCCCCCTCCAAAATATGAAGTAAGTGATATATTTTGTAAGTTTTTAAGTGGTTTTATTCCATTTCAGGTCACTTTTAAAGTAAGCAGAGCTCATTTATATGTGAGTGTAGATGTTTTACTGGAAATTTGTTTTATTTTAACCTTTTTCTCTCTTATATACAACAGTTATACAGCATTGGACTAGCATATTCAAATCACACAGATCTATAACAGACGTTTTTGGACAAAACTTTGACTTCTTTGAACTTTTTAGTATTTCAATCTTGAAATTTGAGTATCTCTTAAGGTCTTTACTGCTTTATAATGTCAGTTCGTTCTAAGTTAATCGTAGTCCATGGCTATGATTTTCCACTTTTGTTTGACCAGGTGTGTTTTTTACTAGACTTCAAGGTCCAGCACTTTGACACCTGTTTTCTTTAAATGACCTGATTTTAATCTATATACATTAGTACATGAATCAGTATCCATCATGTTTCATTGATACAATAAGAATGAGCCTGAACAGTGTGACCTTTGCTGTTAATCTACTCACTGAAGTTAAAAAAAAAAAAAGGGGGGAAAAAAGGTCAACCCGAAAGGCCTGCCGCAGCCAAACTGTTTTACGAGGTGCTTGTTTCTCATTTGTGTTGCCGTAATTGCAGATGGAGAGCATTTGTGTTCAATCTGCAGTAAACCCTCCTCCAGTGGTTTAAAAGTCAGTGGTCCGCTATAGTGGGCAGAGCTGGTTGTAATTGAAGACTTTCTCATAAGAGAGTGACAGTGTGATGAATGTGTGTGTGAAACTGGGACACCAGTAAAACGCTACACACACACTCGCAGTTCTGACCTGCTTTGGGTCCTTGGGTTTCTCACTCTCTTTATCTCTGAGCATTAGATTTTGTGTAGAAATGTTTCCTCTTTAGTATGAGTGTGTGCATTGAGGGGAGAGTAAAGGTGAAATCCTGAGTGTTGTCTTTGGGCAGTTAGCAGCTTTAATCTATATCTAATCACCCTCTGTGTCCTGCACTGGACTCTAAGGCTGGTTGATGGACTGTGTGTGTGTGTGTGTGTTTAGAGGGCAGGGAAGTATAGATCTTTCCTGACCTTTGGCAGACCCTCAGAAAAGCATCCCACAGTCTCCTTCCTCTCACTCTATTATTGTCCACTTGTGGGAGTCCTTCATCGATTATGGTGTGTGTGAGTGTGGCATTGCTCATAGGTATGTGCAGTTAGAATAAAAACCCACTCTGACAGGCTTTTGTAAGATAAGGGCTGCAGAGACATATATATATGAAGCAATGGCTCTCATTCCAGCAGTCATGTTTTCTTGTTTGGCATGCTGCCCCTCCTCCATGCTTCTGATGCAGCAATCAGCTATAGTTATCTGTTTCAGGTTCTATGTCCTTTAACGTTGATGGTGTCTGCACTTGTCCTGCTAGAGCTGTAAAATTTGTCAAAGGATTGAATTCCTCCCCCCCCCCCCGAAAGTTTCCATGAGCTTCCCTATGAGCCTGAATACTTTTTCTAAAAAGTGAAACAAGGTGACCATATTGTCCTGAATGTATATGTTCCTTCAAAACTCGGACGGCTGCTGGAGTTGGATCTATTTAAGGGTGTTTGTGTTCCCATGCTGTTCTGGCAGAGACATTTTCAGGCCATCATGTCCTTAATTCCTAGTGCTCCCTGCAGGAAGCGACAAAAGGAAAAGGCGTGACAGCAAAATAGTTTGCAGCCTCTCTGTTATTTCCTTTCTGTCCAGCGTGAAGTAGTAGTCTCACCTCTCAGTGATGTGTAAAAACTTTTTTAACAGTTGTCTTTTTTTTGTGTCTATACAGAGATGGCAGCTATCCGTAAAAAACTGGTGATTGTGGGAGATGGAGCATGTGGGAAAACTTGTCTCCTTATTGTCTTCAGTAAAGATCAGTTCCCTGAGGTCTACGTGCCCACCGTGTTTGAGAACTACATTGCTGACATCGAAGTGGACGGGAAACAGGTCAGTCAGCAGCCAGAGGGCACTTCAGTCAGCTTTGCTTCTTCATTTGAAGGGGTGCCAACCCTTAAGGAATATTATTTCTTGGAGCCCTGAGATTGTAAAAGCTAATTTCTTGATCATTTGTGAGTGTGTGTTTTTTTTTTTTTTTGTTTGTGGTTTTTTTTAAACCAAAAAAAAAAAATGAGGATAAATATATATAATACAAAATTTTCTCATCTTTGGCCAAGGAAAATAATCTACTAATAAATGAATGCTGTAGTTCAGCTGGATATTTCACCCAGTTGCAAATGTAAAGGTACATACATGATTTCGGTTTGAAAAGGCCTACTGATCTTATCTGTGTGATGTAAACACAGACCACATGTAGGATATGGACCAGCCATTCCACTGTGTCGGGTTCCACTGTGCTGCTTCCTGATCGGCTTTGCCAGGGGTGGTTACTGGGAATTTTTCATAATCATGTACATTTTCAATGAAGTCGTAAACTTTTGTTGAAAAAGATGATGCCTAAGTACATAATAATCAGTCCAAAAAATAATTCAGCAACATAAATTTTTAACATTCTTGCTGTCCCTTCAGAATTTTATGTTAAGGTTCTGTGGTCTTTCAAATTTGCTAATATATGAAGAAAAATAAGCAAGTTTTATCCTAAAAGTAGGCTTTTTTTCATTTAGTATTTTTACAGGTTTGTTATA
The DNA here is from genome assembly GCA_017165825.1 of Hepsetus odoe. Taxonomy (NCBI): domain Eukaryota; kingdom Metazoa; phylum Chordata; class Actinopteri; order Characiformes; family Hepsetidae; genus Hepsetus; species Hepsetus odoe. The sequence continues at coordinate 21,368,946 of CM029373.1, read as the reverse complement.
GTGATGAGGATACTTTTTAAAAAGGAAAAAAAAAAAAAACAACAACTCTGAATGCTTTAAATATGTGTTTAATGTGTGCCAGAAAGGAAGGTGAAGATGTAGTACAGGGGATACTCTGTGGGCGTGAAGTGATGGTGACTATTCTCGTCATTGTGAGAACACACAGTGAACCACAACAAAATTGGACCCCTGCATTTATCCCATGCACAAAAACACAACGTGCAGCAGGGGGCAGCTGTGAAAGCTGCCCAGGGAGCAGTGACGGGGACAGTACCTTGCTCAAGGGTACCTCAGGGCTACCTACTGCTAAGGGGTTTGGACCCACAATCTGTGGCCAACTCCCTAACCACTAGGCCACCGCTGCCCTGTTTTTTGGGGCTGGGGGGTCACGCCTGTGCTCTTAGTAAGAGCCATTAGATGAATCTTGATGTGCTCCAATAACTGCAGTCAAAGAATGTGAACAGGTTTGCTCAGTTTTGTTGCGCTGAGGCAGCACAATATGTTGTGCATCAGCTTCATTGATGTTTGAGGCACATACAATACAAAATGGCTCTGTTGAGTTGCATTTTTAAAGCCTAGTCACACACCAGTGACGTAACAGCATATGTACTGCCAAAGTGTAATACCTTGCACTTGGGGTTTTCATCCATCCATTTTCTGCCGCTTGTCCCAAACGGGGTCGCGGGGGGGTGCTGGTGTCCAACCCAGCGCACACAGGGCGAGGACGGGGGGCGCACCCTGGACAGGTCGCCAGCCCATCGCAGCACTTGGGGTTTTATCACCTATGTATGTATTACAGTCTAATGATATTAAAAGGAAAAAGTGCAAATCTAGTTTTTCTTAAAGGGATTTTTTAAAAATAAACATTTCAATATTTTTCTCTCACTTTTGAGAAACGGGAGATGCTTTCTTCAAATTACTCCTCATAGACTCCGACATCACTCAGACTGTTTTTATATTTTTGCCTCGTTACCTCATTGAAATGACAATGTCGCAAATATTTTTGGATGTATTATAAGCTTGAAATACAGAAACTGATGTATTTTAACACATGCAAGAGTCACCTTTTCATTTCTCATACTATCTAAAGGTTTTCTGATTGGGATCATTCAGCAAGTAATAGGAGGATATGTTATGTAATAAACGGCCGAGCACAAATGCACTACCAAAATGATTGACTTGTTTTCTACATTAGCATGACTGCAACACTAAATCCTAAAAACAGAGGTCATGTTCTGTAGAAGTGATTCAGCTGCCCAGGTACACATCAAGCCCACACACAATCTTGTGTTAATGTCCCAGACCAGTACCTGTGATTAACACATCAGCTGGCCAAAGAAAGGGTTATTTGTAAAACTTGTAAAAAGTCAAACTTCAGATTAGAAGAATACTGTGTCAGATGGTCAGTGGGTTGGCTGTCTGACTGAAACTCGCACTAGGCCAGTGAGTGTGATTTTGTACAAGACTTTTCTGTGCACATGTTCATAGAATTGAGGGTTTGGTTCTCTAACGTACTGGAACCAGAAAGGCCAGACATTGTTTACGCTACTGAAAACACCTGTTAACATGAAATGGATTGGAGTCACTGACTTCTAGACAGTCACTGAACATTTGAACTACATTACTGTGGATGAAAGATGTTAAGCCCTGTAGCAAAGTTCAGCTGATTTCAGTCAAACAAATCCAGAATGTCCTCCTTTGAGATTTATCTGTAAACACAGCTCCTAAAGTTTAAGGGCACCCTGACCTTAAAAATATCATCAAACACTGATTTTAAAATTACATGTTTGAAAAAAATCTGTAAAGGTTAAGTTGTTGATCACAACTTTAGGTATATTTTGTCAAAGCTTTGGGATCAATCTTTCTTATTAAAAAAAAATAACAGCTTTTTTAAGGGGCTTCTGAGCAGCAACACCACAAAAAGAAAACAACATTTGTAGTGTTTTTTTGGAATTGTTCAAAAAGCCTGTTATCTGCTCTTTGTAATCAAAGTTATTGCATAGAAAAATGACAAGATCTTAAAATCTTTCTGGTTAACAAGTTCATGCTAAGTGTTCTTGCAAAACATTCTCATTTTTTAAATATTCCAAAAAGCAGCATACTATAAACAGTTGTCAGATGATGTCTGAACTTTGGCATTTTGAAACTTGAAATATTTTTATTTCAAATGATAAATCAGTCCTTTACCGCACTGCTTTAGATCCTCTGACATTAGACTATTCTGTCATGTAATCTCCCATGTGGCCGGAGTGCTAGATCCTTGCTGGAGAACCAGCTGCTGGGAAAGCGCGGTCTGACGCATGGATATGCACACCACACTGGATGACCTTTTTTTGACAAAATTGATTTGCGCTACGAGTAACCTTTAGCAATCCACCAACACTGCTGATCCGTTTGCAATAAAGGTTGTAAAGCGTTTTATCAGATGGCTTCCTACGGAGTTTAGAGCTTACTAAAAACCTTGAAATGTCAATGTTACCCAACTTACTGTGTGGGATGTCAGCATGGGGCTCCATTAATGACAGAAAATGAAATGATAAGTACGGGGATGAATGGTGATTCTCCTCCTCTGACTAAAGCTTGCTCTGCATCAGAAAGATGCTGAAGTGATAACTGGGCCTACACCACCTTGGGTGAAGAAGAAAAATATGGCAACCTTTCAATAAAATTTGCTGCTATTGTGTGGTAGGTGGAGTCGTGTCTAGGGGTTTGAATTGGACATGACTAAACTAGGGAGAACGTTGGGAAAATTGAACAACAACAAAGAAGCAATGCAAATAATACAATAAAATAAATAATAATAGTGAAATAAATGGTTATAAAATAACTCCTACACACGAACAGGCTACCAACAAAGGTTTTAGGTATTTTTAGGGTAAAATAAAAAGCGCAGTTTAGTCAGGTTTCTGATCATGACATGACTTTTCTGGATCAAGGCACATAGGTATGCTTGTCTCTCGCTCTCTCGCTTTATCACACTTGTGGATTTGTAAAGAATGAAAAGCAGACACCTTGGAGAATAAGCATGTGCTCACTGCATGTGTATGTAGGGGATGAAAGTTGTGTGCAGCTATCTGTACATTCCCAACGCCATAAATAAACCTGTGTGTGTGCATAATGGTAAAGGGTGAGGGAGAGATCCATATTTGTAGATTCGTTCCTCCTGGAATTGAGGCCACTCAACATGCCCAGGCAAAGGACCTTCAGCTGACAAGGTCCCACTACACTTAGACACAAATTATGAGGTATCTGAGGTGTGGATAAAGGGTATTTGGATGAATATAGATTTTTAAATCTCTCTCTCTCTCTCTCTCTCTCTCTCTCTCTCTCTCTCTCTCAGGTCGAGTTAGCATTATGGGATACGGCAGGACAAGAGGACTATGACAGGTTGAGGCCGTTGTCCTATCCAGACACAGATGTCATTCTTATGTGTTTCTCCATAGACAGCCCAGACAGTTTAGGTAATTCATAAATGCCATGTGACATACAGAACATACCTTAGATCCTTTTTTTTGTAAATTCAGATTATCTCAGAAGTTAATGTTTAAAACGAATTTACTGGGGAAAAAATATAGGTTATGAATTCTTGAGTGACTCTGACTTTGTGTGGGGTGTCGTCCCACATAGAGAATATTCCAGAGAAGTGGACACCAGAAGTGAAGCATTTCTGCCCTAATGTTCCAATCATCCTGGTTGGGAACAAGAAAGATCTGCGCAATGACGAACACACTCGTAGAGAGCTGGCCAAGATGAAGCAGGTATGTTTGGGCAATTAAGCAGTCTGTGTGTGTGTGTTGTCATAGCAATAGCAGGTGTCGTATCTTAAACAATGGCAGATGCACTTTTTGTTGACTTCTGCAGGAAAAGCGCCCTCTGAGACATTTCCTGTCTCCAACACCCACTGGATGCAGGAAATGCAGCTGTTTCCTCTTAAAGGAGCACTTCTCTCCTTAGAAGTTGTTTGTGTGTGTGAGACATGATAATTAGGTATTCATTATGTAAACTATATATTGCATCTGTGTGATTGATTTGTGTGTTGGTATATATTAAACAAACCGTGAACAAAACTATGGTCTAAAATAAAGCACAGATCCTGGAGACACTATGCTTTATCTTGATCTGAGAGGCTTGTCCTCACAAGTCTATTAATAACCTGAAACATTAAAATTTTTAGGTTCTTATACAAATTGTTAAATGGTGTCATAAATTAAAACGTGCCTTTAACATGCTTTAATACACATTTTAAGCAAGATTATTGTAAAAAATAAAATTAAAAAATTGGAAAAAATATAAGAGGGAAAAAACATGAAGAAAGTCAAACTTTGGATCAACAACAAGCAGCCATGGATCTAAGCAGCTGTTTAACATTCTAGAAATTAAAATAATTGATACCCTTAAAGTCGAAGGAGGCTATAAGAGGTATGCCCATAGAATTCAGGGAGCCTTTTCCCCAGTTTGTAATGCAGTTGAGAAATAGCAGTTAACAGGAATGGTTGAGGTCAAGTTAAGGTCTAGAAAACTTAGAACTGCTTGTAGTATTGCTAAAATGGCAAAACCCAGTTTCGACTGCAAAAGCAGATCTAGCAGACTCTGGAGTAATTGGAGCACTGATCTGCTGTGCAGCAACACCATTTCTGCATCTTCATCACAAAATGTTGTGTTTGCAAAGGAGCATTTAAAAAAGCCCTTTGCACTTTGGAAAGGACTGAAGAATTTCAATGCAAATGTTTGTCACAGAGAGTAACTCTGGAGAAAAATGGTGTAGAATTCATTTTTAAGAGCACTTCTCCAACTGTTGATTGGCTGGATTGTGCTTTACGCTTGTGGTACAGGGAACATTTCACTGAGGGAAGAAAAATTCAATTCAAATATATAGATAATAGAAAAGGCTGGAAGCAAACAAAAGGCTAAAGATGAAGAGGATAGCTTTTTAAACGGGATATTGACCCTAAACACACCTCAAAATCCACAACAGATTCCCTGAAGTAGGTGAAGGTTTTACCATCTGTGACCCTCACAGTTCCAAACCTAAACATTATTGAAAATCTGTGGGCTGCATGCAAGTCAGCCCAAGAAACTCACAGAACCTTTTTGAAGTAGAATGAATAAAAATCCCCCAAGCAAGAACTGAAAGACTCCTGGCTGGCTACACATGTTCACAAGCTGTCATCCCTGCCACAGGGGGTGTAACCGAATACTAACCATGCAGGATTACCGAATGTTTGCATGCCATTGCAAATAGTGTTTTTCCTGTTGTTGTTAAAGATAGAATTAACTCCATGTTTAGAACAGCAGAGGTCTAAGAAACCCATGGAGGGAAATGGTCGGCTCATGGCTGAATATAAAGACCCTTGGTGCACCCAAACAAGCACTGAACTGTCAATGCATGTGGTAAGGTGTGCTGTGGTTTATGGCACCAAGACTTTAACAGCAGATTTTCGCAACAATACCTTTTTTGTGGGCTAGGACCAAACAGCCTTTGCTCCCCATGTACACCCATGAGCCTTTAGGGACCAACCCTCCAAGAAAAACCCAAAACATGCAGTAACCCAATGACTGGATCACTTTTATTAGGTACTAATTTTGCTCTGATACAGCTTTTTATCATTTGGATATTTTCAAAGTTAATCAGATCCTAGCACTTGGTTATTTTTTTTCCTGTATATATAAATATATGCACTGTATGTGTTTCAGGAGCCAGTGAAGCCAGAGGAAGGCAGAGACATGGCCAACAGGATCAGTGCTTTCGGCTATCTGGAGTGCTCCGCTAAAACTAAAGAAGGGGTGCGGGAAGTGTTTGAGATGGCCACCCGGGCAGCCCTGCAGGTTCGCAAGCGCAAGAAGAGAAGTGGATGCCTGCTCTTATGAGTCCACGCTACATGCACACACTTCTGCCGACAGTTGACGCAATGCTCCAGGAGAACAAAACAAAAAACGACAAAAAAAACCTTTACCAAATCCAACATCATCGCTGTACTGTAATACGCATTTCACGCAAGCAAGATGTGCACGAGAGAGACTGGCAAACCTGTTTATAGAGAAACCAACCCACCTGTGCTCTTAAAGTTTCTGTTTGCACACAGACCTGTTCAACTATCTCTGACTTTTCCGTTCTTCTACCAGCTTCTTTTCATGTTGTGTGGGATTTGATTTTGTATGTATTTGTACATGAATCTTAGCATTATCTTTCTCTCATTTTCTTTCTTTATTTCTGTCTTTTCCAAATCAGTGTTTTCTTCAGACATTGCTTCTTGATGTATTGTTTACTTATTTGGGCTGCAGCCTGACAGGCAAACTAAGTTTGGAAAATGATCAAGAATACATTTATTATTCATTCAACCAAATTGTATTTCTGTGTCTTGGTCTGTTGTCATTGTGAACACTAAGTTTTGGGCTTTTTCTTTTTTGCTCTCAAATCTGCAGCCGAAGGTAACTCGAAAGGACAGCAGATATGGGCCTTAGTGGGATGTAATTGAGTTAGCACGTAGGGATAACAGAATTAGCTCGTTCAACCTGTCACACTCTCACTGGGTGTGCACCCAAGATGCATCCGACACTGTGTCTTGATGGAAATGTCTCGATTGCAGAAGGTCCTGTTCTGCCAGCCCTCAGGGCCAGGAGGGGCAGATTGTCAAAGGTTTGGCAGAGGCTGATGATTTGACTGCATTAATTTCCTGTAACTTCACTGCATGAATTGTGGAGAGCACATCTGCAGATTAATTCAGTGCCAACACATCTGTGCCAGCTCTATTCTTAGTTCTCTGCGTCCTACTGGCTCAGCTTTCTGTAATGTATGACTCAATATGACTCAAGCCTCTCGAAAGTGTTATTGATGCTGTCTTCATCCAGTCCTAACTAGTGGTTCTTTTCGAGAGCTGATTTTGGGTTTTATTCAACGTCCACTCAGTTCAGTTAATAATTACCTGTCTGAGGGCCCACATTCAATTTATCGCTCTTCAAGGACAACCCTCCACTATTTAACTAGCAGAGGACATGTTCATAAAAACTGATCAAGTCTTAAAATGAACTGAATAATATGCCTGCAGGTTTTGCAATGCCCATGTGACTTGGAAATAGTCTAAATATTAAATTATAAGCATAGAAGAAACTAAGGTATGAGCAACTCTATTGCATTAATTAAATTGATCAGCAACAAATACTGCGAGTATATGTACCTTAAGATGGGACTTAAAATTTCCAATGTCTCATGTTCGAATGTTGAATGCAGAGTCTGGTCAACAGTGCCTGTGAGTAAAGTACATAATTATAATCTCTGTCCTGCTCTTAACCACCACAAGGGGAAGACAAAACAACTAATGCACTAGTAGGCAAAACATGGGAGTTCATGAAGGTCTGTTTGAAATATTTTTAACTTGCAAAAAGAAAACTAAGTTTTCTAAGTACTTACCAGAGTAAAAAAGGAAAGTCTGAGACATGCTGTTTGTGAACTGAGAGGAGAAAAAAAAAACTGTTTATACACAAATCAGTGAATGCTGTCAAGCCTCTCAAGTTTCCCTTTCTGTGTGTGTGTGTGTGTGTGTGTGTGTGTGTGTGTAGAACGCTGTGGTCATGACTAGTTCCCAGTTAGAACAATAGTGGTTGAAGAATGCATGAAGATTCACTCCAGGTTTGTCCACATCTGTTTGTGTGTTTGTACACTGATGTCACTAACAGCCGGCAGATGAGGGGATGTTCACAGGATGCTTAGCTCCTCCGGTTCCTTACTCCATTGTGTGTGAGGTCATCACTGGTGTACAATTACAACAGGAATTGATGTTTAGTGACAAAGTGAACCAGAAACAGATGATTCTCCTCTAGTGGTTTCATATTCTAGTGTACATTGATGGTTAAAGCTTGTCCAGCATGTTAGAGGGTAACCGAGTGCTTCAGGAGCGATGGGACAGCGGTGGCCTAGTTGTCAGGGAATAGGCCACAGGATCAGAAGGTTGTGGATTTGAATCCCAGACCAGTAGGTTGCCCTGAGGTACCCTTGAGTAAGGTACTGTCCCTACTACTGCTCCCCAGGTGCTTTAAATAGCTGCCCCCTTCTGCCATGTGTGCATGGGTTAAATGCAGACGCTTCACTCCGTTGTCTCACTGTGTGCTGTGCTTTGTATCACAGTGACGATTGGTCATTTTCACTTCACTTGAAGGACAAACCTGAATAACGGTGGGAAAGTGGAACTGGAGGTGTTTGGGGAAGATGTACTGGATGTTACCATGCTCTGTGTAGAAACGTACTCAACTTTCCAAGCTGACCTCAGTTTGGGATGAAGGTAATGTGAACTACATCTGAGGGACTTTGAACGAGGGTTGGTCTTGTTGGGCAGTGATGGCAAAAGGTTATGGTCACCAAGACTGCTTTTTAAGTAGAACAGTCACTCACCTGTATTTAGATCTACTGGAAAGACAAGACTTTCTAGTTTGTCCTCAACTACAGTAAGAGTAAAGTGAGGCTCCAGAGCATAAAACCCCTACAACTGCCTACTTAAATGCTGAACTCTAAGGCGCTCCAAGCCAAATTCCGCTTCCTGATTGGCTGCTTGAAAATTTCCCTCAAAGACACTATTTAAATTGTCCTGTCGGATTGGCAAATTGAGTCCTGATTGCTAATCCCTCACTTGAACCTCGTGTTCTGATTGGCTGCAACCAAGGAGTAACTAGTAATTAGATGGAAATCTGTTGTACTGTATCTTTTCTTCCATTTGAATAAAAGTTTAGTCCAGTTTTGAACACAAACCCTACAAACAGAATTCTGTTTTACAGCTTCAGTCCATACACGGTAAAAAACACTGAATCATCTTTCGGCTGCTCCCGTTTAGGGGTCGCCACAGTAAAAAAACACAGAATAAAGAGAAATTCTGAGACATACACTTACATTTTGATCTAAACAATGTCATGTATGTATGCTGCAAAAACAAAAATCAGGGAGGTACCCAAACATATCTCAGATTAGGGACGTTTTAGAATGATTTGTCCTTTTCGTTCAAAACGCGGAGGTGTGGATTATTAATGTTTCATTATGCTGTGTCTGTGTTTGTCACACTGTTAATTGCATAATGAGATTTCCACTTTCTTGCTGTTTGAACACACAGACACTGGTCAAACATACACTCTGAATACAGCGTAGTTATGGTGCAGTAGTGAAGGCTAGTCAAGCTGCTAAGTTTTACAAAAAATACTCGTTTCAATCGATTCTAATGTCTTAACGTTGTCTAACTGTAGGAGCTGGAAAACATTGGTATTGGTGCAGACCATAATGCAGTGCATTTCTATTCCATAGAGTCTTATGCAGAGCTTCGGAGATGCCAATATTGAATGCACACACACACACGTACACATATAATCGACTTGATTTGACCGACAGTCCATTCTGCAGGTAGTGTACTTTATGTAGATTATTTAGATGCACATTCTACACTTCTATATAGACTTCTTTAAAGAATTATATGTGCCACCCTTGGTCAGCAAACCCTTTCTCCACTGTCTCTCTACAGTCTACATGTTTTCTATTTTCCAAATGAAACACAGGACAGTATTTTATTGTCTAGAAACATTGAAAAAAAGACTTTGAATTTCAACCTGTTAAACATAGCTAGGACTTGTACTCTAATAAATAGCTAATGTCATCAGGCCATTAAACTCGCACTTGTGTTTAATATAAGACTGTTTTATTACGTTGTTGTCATTTCATATGCATTCCTGTGATTAATACATTGTGCGCTGCAACACGGGTAAAAAATGCTTCATGTCCAATAGCAAAAACATCCATTTCTAGAATCTTCAGTACGGAAGGTCTTTCTGCAGGGCAGTTTATTCCTAACGGAGCCGGCTTGCTAGACTTTGGTAAGAGAAATTTCCCACCGAAAAGATTGTTTTAGTTTGGTTTATTCTTTGTCTGGGACTTCAGTCCTTTCTGAATGAAAAGCCATTCTCTTCTGTCAGCTTTTCCATCACACTTTAATTAAGGCACAGGAGTTACAGGGCTGTAAGAGAAAGGCACACAGAAGAGGAGATGAGAGGATTTCTGATAACGCGAGTGACTCCATTACCTTCCCGCAATTAAATATTGTTCTTGCAAAGAGAAGGTACATCTAGGAAAGTGATTTCATTAATGTCGTCCTAATCCCAGCAGAGAAGGTCGTTTTTCCACTGTGAGCTTTTACTTGGTCACCAACAGATCTCTGAAGTTGAAAGCCGCTCTGGAATTGACCCCATACCTCATATTTGGAACACTCCATTGGTTTTCTCTGAGCAAAAAGAATGAAGGTGTCACTCTCACACCCAACACTCAAGAAGTATATTTTCCTAGAAATGTCACTGCATCCTCTGAATTATGTTATAAATAAATGGTACAAGCAAGATAATACTGCTGAACACAATATTAAGACATCAGTTATTTAGTATTTAAGGCACAACTGGGTTTGGCCATTTAAAAAAAAAAAAAAAAAAAAAAACTTTCATTTTTCTCATAGATGAAAACAGTTTCCTAAAATGGATGCGGTGCCGACAATAACGTGACGTGAGACTTTCAAGGTCCGTATTCCACCCCACTGAAATCATTTCTTTAATCAAGTCTTCTTCTTCTTCATCTTTCGGCTGCTCCCGTTAATGTAAACGTCTAAAAATGTTCATCCGGGAAAGAATTTGTTGATGAGTTTTGTTTAGGCTTCTAAAGTACTTTTTTGAGAAAGTCTGAAAAGATAAGCAGAGAGAAGGTGCTTCAGTTCTGAAGGCAAACCTTATCAACATAAACCTTATCGGATGCCATCAAGAGCCATGGATTGCAGACAGGCTAGAACACACATGCAAAAGCTTATATAATCTAAGAAGATTACATTAAATTTGAGAAGATCCATTTACTGTATAAGATTCATTTTGGGCTAAATAGTGCAAATATCAAGACTGAGTTTAGTGACTAACAAACTGTCACTGCTTTTACATCATCACTCTTTGTATTTTCATTCGAGATCAATTCTTGCACTCCAATATAAAGATGCTAATCACAATATGGACTACACTTCTGCCATCTTTTAACTGCCCCGTCCTTCTTTTTTACGTGTGTGGTCAGTAGCCAAACATGTCAAATTTACTGATGTTAATCTTGATGTTTAAACCAACAAACCTGTCTTACTTTCAATACTGCCTGGGTGATACTTTCCCATTTGGGTCCTCCACCATGATGGGGCCTAATTTCAGGTACGTATCCCCTTTCCTACTAGTACATACAAGATAGTGGAAGTGAAAGTTACTGTTTGTCATTGTGAGCACACGGCAGAGCACAGTGAACAGAATCCCTTGCTTTTAATCCCTAAACACAGTGCAGCAGAGGGCACCATCTCCAGGGAGCAATGTCAGGGACAGTACCTTGCTCATGAGTACCTCCAGTAACCTGGTGGTCTGGGATTCAAACCAACAACCTTCTGATCCTGGGGCCAAGTCCTTAAATACTAAGCCATCACTACCATTACTGCAACCCTAGGCCAACAAACTAATATTCATTTGAATGCTTAAAATTCTGATTTGAATTTAACTCAGTTTTTCCATACCATTCTCATTTACAAACCCTTGATTTACAGAAGTAGTTTCCATCAATTTTTCAATGATATACACAGCCAGAATATACCCTTCTAACTGAGGACAGTGGGAGGAGGAACTCAATCTCCTGAGCACTTTTGTTGCGGTGTGATGGCACAAATTAACTACAGGGTTAGCATGTTCACCTGAAGATCTACTCCATCTTCATGACGTGGAACAGAGTATCAAAACAAACAGGACTCATATAGCTTACTAGTTTGCCCAATTCAAATATTGACGAAAGGGAAAATCCAATCACATTTTAGTACTTCAACAGCCATTCAGAACACAGGCGCAAATAGCCAATTAAAATGCAGTCTTGAAATAGTCAGTCTAATTGCAAGACTCAAGAAGTCGATCCGAACAGCCAGAGGATTTTTTTTTTTACAAAATAAAAAAACAGTTTAAATACTTTGTGTTTGTCATTGAAGCAGAAAGTCATTTTTAGATAAATAATGTTCGATAATTAACAAACAAAACTTTTACTCCTACAGATGCAGATAGATGCAGCCCATTAAAGTCCATTTTCAACCAACCAGAAAGCAGGACAGGTGTGGATTAACACGTGTGGGATAGGTGCGCCACCTAGTGTCACAATTTCAGTAGTTCATCAGATCAAATAAAAAGAAAATAAACCTGTTCTTAAAAGCAGCTCACAAGAACATTAAAAAAAGCACTCTCATAAGTTTTAACTGAATTCCTCTTCATTCAGATGTACTCTGAAGCACTTTTGGTAAAGAATAGACAAGAAAAAACAAGCTTTTTGCCAAGATAAACACAAAAACAAAGACTGCACTAAACTGGCAATTTCAGCAGCACCCGAGACACAATTCAGCCTCCAAACTTTTCTCATCAGATATTCATCCGAACATTTTTACAACAGTATCTGCTGCATTATAGTCCTGAGACTTAACATTTGGTAACTCTTTCAAGAAATGAAACAACACGAAGCACCAGCAGCCTCGACAGTGAGCTGCAGCGCCAGCCACATGTACCAAACCTTAAGAAAATTCCAAAGAACCCCGATTCAAAGAAAACAAAAAATATGAGAAGCAAACCTACGCACTGAGGTACAGAAGCCAAGATGAAGAACAGGGGCGTCACTGTTCATTCCTCACCCCGGGGTCTACATACTGCTGGATTTCACTCTCCTGTTGCTGCATGAGAGAGATAGAGAGCAAAAATGAACATTGCATCTTTCAAATCTGCATCTCCCTGCACACTCCGTGCTAAAGGTCCCACGGCTCTTTATGAATATCTTTTAGTTTCTAATCAATGCTTCTGATCAGCGCTTCATTATGTTAAATCAGGTGTGCTGCTGATGGAAATGTACAGTTTACTGTGTGATGGCTCAGTGCATCTGGAGCCGAACATTTTTATTACTTCTCACTGAATCTGAATTTATCTTTATTTGAATTTAGTGTGATGATATAGTGGGTAAATGGAAGTAAAAATGAACTTTTTGTCAAGGTAAACAGTTTGAAACAATTTTTAAAGATTGTGGCGCCTAAATTTAGGACCTTTGCATAGTACTCTACAGAAGTTTCTAAATGCAGATGTTGCAAATAAGTAGCTCTACACTCATCATTTACATCACACAAAACATTCCATTTACTCACCTTTTATTTTACTCCTATTTTTTTTTTCTAACACGTCCTCTTTAGTCTACTCAACTTTTCTCAATGGGGACCGAAAGACTCAGGTGGTGGCAAAATTGTAGATTTACACATCGGTCTATTCACCCCAGAGGTGCTCGGTCAGCCCAAACAGTCACCGAATGTTTGCTTCACAGTGAAGCTACAAGGCTAACAAACACTAGAAGTAAAAAGACAGGTCTGCGGTACGGAGCTGCAGTCTTGCTGATGTGCTGCAGAACACAGTAGAACTGATATTTTGTTCATTTCCTGCTTATTTGTGAATGTTTAACTGAACACATTATCCAGACGCTGCTTTAGGAGCAGAGGGCTGATCTAGAAACAGATCAAGAACAGATGTCATAAATATGAATATGGAAGAATCTGATTCAAAACCAGTCCTCTGGTCCTCAGACCTGCAGTTGTCTAAAAGTTTTGCTTATGATGTACAGCTCATGGTTAGTCTGTACCACATAACTGATTTGGGAAACTTTGGACTTTTAGCGTTTGATGGATTTTGCTGATCAAATCCCAGATTCTTTTCCGAGTTAGTGAAGAAGCAAGTCCTTCTTGCTGTAAAGCAAAGGTTTTAGGAGGCAGACGACTGCAGCAAGCGTGTGTGACCCTGTGAGGCCCACGCTGCACGGAAAGGAACCTTCCCATCAAATTGTTTACAGACTTGAGGAGCCAGTGAAGGTCAAATGGCCTCACTAAATCAGCTCACAGATGCAGTCTTACAGAAACAGGTCAGGGTGCAATGCACATTTGTTTAAAATACTTTCGGTATGAGATAAGTGAGAGTCAGAGGACAATATGAAAAATTTAGTGGACACTCGAGCCAATGTTAGTGTGTTCAGAGCACACGACTTCGCTTGAAAACTACAATGTCCAGATTGAAAACCTAAACCCCCAAAACATCTTGAAACTAAAGACACTACAGAAAATACAGAATATAGAAACCAAAGTCTCGCAACTGTTTCCTTCTTCATTTCGAAAGTGCTTCTACTGCTCCTTCTGCTTCTCCATGGAGAAGATGAGGGCTTTTAAGAGCTTGTTATGGCTTTTAAAGGCTTGGACATGTGAGCAGCACCTCAAAAAATTTGGCAATCATGCTGTTTCTGACAACTGATCTGCTGTTTCTGGCTTAAGAAGAAAGCTGTGTAAATGTAACCATTCTTTCAACCCTTCGTTTCATCACTCTTAGATTAGCGTAACATTTCTGATAAAACATTTCTTAACAGAGACAGGAAGTATCAAGGTTCAAGCACAATTTTCAAGTACCTGTTTTTCTTGAGCATTTATTTTCTGACAGCTTTTTAAGTTAACTCCATTCATTTTAACACTAATATCTGTATTTCTACTCCTTACATTTTCCGAAAGGAAATCGGATTGCGGCTGGTTCATTTCAGTCGTAACTAATGTAAACATGCAGTAAAGATGATCTCTTATCATGTGTTGATACAGCATACACATCTGATGTAGCAAGACCTAAAGGATGCAACAAAGCAGAAGAAACTTGAGGGGCACTCAAGAAAAGGCTGAATGTGATGGGAGAACTAGCAGTGACATGGATGTAAATGAATGTGTTCCATCTTTCCTGTATAATAATTTTTCTTATTGTATGTAATGGATTAATATTCTCTGAATTATGTTTGACATTGTGAGATTCAGTTAGCTCTGCGAGAAAATAAATCCTTCAAAAAGCTACTATGTACTTTTAAGCTTTGAGCACAATACTCTTTTCTTTTGAGTAAAGAAAGCTTTCCTTTTACTTTTGTCATTCTTTTTTACATAAAGACCTGTACTTCTACTTAATTACAGAATACGTGCACTTTTGCCAACTCTTTTCTGAGCGACCTCAGGTCGGCGAGGGCATTTAAGAAGCAGTACTAAGACAGAGGGAAGTAGATCAAAGATAGAGTATAGAAACTGAATAAGTAACGTTTTGCAACGCTCACCTTCTACCTCCATTTGGATGCTAAGGGCTGCAAGCCGTTCTACCACTGTCACATATGTGGTCACACTAGAGGGCGCTCTGTTCTGACTGAGCACACCTGAGCTCATTGGGGCTGACTATTTAAGCCATGAGTCAGTTAGGCTAAGCCTATGTGCAATGGTGGCATTTGGTTGTGGTTTTAGTATTTACATTTACGGCATTTAGCATCATACGGCATCTTATCCAGAGCGACTTACATGTTCTAATTACAGGGACAGTCCCCCTGGAGCAACTCAGGGTTAAGGGTCTTGCTCAGGGACCTAGTGGTGGTAGTGCCAGAGGTGGGATTTGAACCAGGGACCTCTTGATCCAGAGGTCCGTAGGCAAGTACTCTACCACTAGACCACCACCACCCTTTGAGTAGTTAGTAACTTGGTGTCTTGATTTAGACTGCAGTTCCTCGGTTCTTGGTTTTTGTTTAGAACTGCAGTCCTTGCTTCTGGTATTTTGTATATCTGGATAATAAAACTACGTTCCGAACCCCTGGCTCTGCACTGGCGTCCTTCCGCCGCCGTTACAAGCACTTCCTTTGTGCCTTCTACATTGTCAAGGTTCAAGCCAGTGTAGCCTCCCTTATCGATGCAGTACTGAAGAAACCTAAACGCAAAAAGAAACACATGCAAGAATAGACTAGAATAGAAAACAAAGAAACTGAATTCAGAGGAATGAAATCGTGGGTTAAATGAGTTATAAACATTACTGAAAAATGTATATCAACAGTAAATCACGTTGAGTACCTGGACCAGCTTGAATTACTGCTGAGAATGATGGGATTTCCCACCACAATGAGTAGGGACTTGGCTCGTGTCATAGCAACGTTGAATCTCTGCAGGGATTGAGAGAGAGGGATGAGTTTAATAGGCAATTTCCTATTTAATATAAGACCACCAATGGATAATCAATACATGAGCTAACACATGGCTATTAAGAACTCAAACTAACTTCCCAATCATCCCTGCTGAGCAGAAATTCTGCCACCTTATCTGATTAAAAGCACATCATGCCTCATGCAAAAGTAACTTATGATCTAATACCATGTTCAGACTGCTGAGCATGATTTTATAAAAACCATGTAAACCATGTTCATCATTTAGAAAAAAGACTAAATCACTCGGCTTATATATATCAGGACCTTTTATTTTAACTGGGGATTGAGTAAATGTGACCGCTAATGTGTGTGTGCTTGCTAACAATGGAAATGTGTGTGTGTGTTTGTACGTGTGTGAGGTACCTTCTCATCTCTAAGGAAGCCAATATTGAAATCTGAATCTGTTCTGATGTAATCACTGCTGCGGACAGTCGACACGATGATCACCCTTCGCTCCTGACCCTGAAACTCCTCAACTGAACCAATCTGCAGCACAAAAATAAACACACACACAAACACACACGTACATACTTTAGAAGGGCTGCAAAAAGTTGATGAGATGGAGAACACAAGGCTCCAGCAAGGACACATTACACAGATGTGGAATTCACTCAGTGTTACCTTCAGCTCTTCAATTCCATTTATGGATTTTAACTCTGTCATATGTTCTGATGGCCTTTACCAGTTTCTCCACCTGTAAAAGACACAGAAGATTATACTGGCTTTCTCAGTATGCACATAACTTCCCATCGCACCTTTTATGAACTGTATGACTAATGAGCGAATACAACAAACTAGTGTTTAGAAGTCTTTCAATAGATCACGCTGGCTTCTAAGAAGTTTTTTGCATGCGTTCAAAGAGGTGAGAAACTTGTAGCAGCTGAAACTCCCACCTGTTTCCTGTAGGTGGCAACGATGCCGATCTCTTTGGGAGAGATCTTGGTGATGCTTTTCTTGCCCTGTGACAGCAGCAGTTTCTTCAGGTACTCAATGACTATGGTGATCTCAGTGGTGCTGAAGAAGGACGGGCTGTTGGACTCCCTTCCATCCCTCCCTTGTACACCATGGAATATCAGAGGAAAACCCTGAAAAGGGAATGAACAAACGGAGAGCAAAGCTGATATCAGAGTGTACACTGAGCACCTGCATGTGCATACGGACCAACCCTGTTCTGTAGTTTACAGCAATCAGGCTGCAGTTAATTCTTGCAAAAACAACCAAAACACTGAATTTAAATCTTTCACTTCCCAGATCTCGTCTCAGCACATTAATTGCATTTATGTTTAATTTGTGTTAAAACTCACATGCAAAAAAACCTTATTTAAGGTCTAATTACAGATTTTAAACAATATTCCGAAGCCAACGCAGATGCTTCCAACCCTAATCTAACAGAGTCCATATACACTGTAGCTCACTCTCATGGGAAGGTGCTCCCAGTTGCAGTAGACGTTGGTGCTGTATGGGTCTGCACATGGCTGCAGCTCTCCATCATAGAACAATTCATTAGGAATTTTCAGAATGGACATGTGAGATCTTCACAAGGTGGAGAGGGGTAAAGGGTTACATCAGAAACAAAATCAAAAAAGGATCAGAATAAAAACGTGCTTGTTAAATGCACATATAATGAACGATTTAAATACAAATAAATACAGCACATAACAAGACCAAGCAAACTTATAAAGAAGCTGGAAATACACTTTGTACCTGTAGTTGCAAAGCAGCCTGGTGATGTATTTAGGGTTGAATCCTGTGTCTCCTTTCTGATAGAGAGAGTTTTGGGTCATCAGTCGTTCCAGAAGGGATATACCTCAAACACCATAAACACCAACAAAATACAGTTACTTTGAGAGAATGATGAAATACACTTCTCATAACTGAGTTTTGACACTCACCTAGTCCAAATTCAATAGCAATGGGAGACCTCAGAATGGGTCCCAGCTGTTTAGGATCTCCAGCCAGCACTAGCTGCCCTGTCTCTGCATGCAGCAGTCCTATGTTTTCATTGTATAATGAAAGTGAGTAACAGTCATCACAGCAAACCACAACGAAATTTAACTTCTGCTTTTCACCCATACACACCCTGCAGCAGGGGGCAGCTATTTATAGCATCTGCGGTAACCTACTGGTCTGGGATTCAAACCCACAACCTTCTGATCCTTAGACCAATTCCCTAACCACTAGGCCACCGTTGCCCCTTCAACCAATCACTCCTGAAGTGCTCTGTTTTAAGCACTGTATTAAGTACTTGCTGTTGGGCTGCAGCTGGTGCTGGACTATAGGAGAGAAACTGAGGTTAGTTTCCTGTTTTATTTATTAAAACCACTGGTGGTAGAAACTCTTTTAAAACTGCACACATTCTCCAGAAATTGCACATACTCTTACAATAGCAAGTGCAACACAATAGCAAGGGTCTCTGGAACAGTATTTCTTACCAGCAATGCCAATGAGGGCCTCAGTCTCCATTGCATAACTAGCTTCATCCAAAAAGATGTGACTGAAATGACCGGGAGGCAGACCCCCAGTGACGAGACTGCAAGCACACAAATGCACGTGCGCACATGCACACGCACACGCACACACACACACACACACACACACACACAAAAGGATTCATGAATGTTTTGCCTACAACCCATTAGTAGTTTCCGAGGTCGCCCAACTATATAATCAGGCGAGCTCATGATTTAAAAAAAAATGGTGGCTAAACATTTCACCTGCCAGCTGTAAACACAGTGGTGACCAGGATATTAATCTGCATCAGCTCCTCCTTAGCTGGAAACTCATACTGATCTCCTTTAAGGTTACAAATGTGGCAACACAATGCAGCATGGGTCTTGCAGTGATCTTAGCAAACTTGCAGACTTTAACCTGCAGACTTTGGGGCACTAGCTCAGGATTGCGGCTGAGGGCATACATCCGGTAGAGTTTGTAAGGGTCAACGTGTTGCAGCAGTTTCTTACACAGCTGATCTGCAGCACTGTTAGAGGGAGCACAAGCCAGGATATGCACACCACGCACACACTTCTCCACCTGAGAGAGAGAGAGAGAGAGAGAGAGAGAGAGAATAAATAAATGTCCTCAATAAATGTCCTTTAGTGAAGAACATGGAGTGGATGTCAGTGCCGCCTGTATGTCTTGTCAGGTTAGAATGCTGTCCTTTTTTTTTTTTTTACATCCAATCATTGTAACTTGCTCCCAAAGGCTCACTGTGCAGAAAAGTAGCCATTTATCTGCATAAACAAAGTTTCTGAAAACATCTTAACAATTTACATCACATAGCATATGGCTGGAGCATCTGAGGGTAAGACAATAAACCTACAGCCAATTGGCAGGACAGCAATAAAATTGGTGGAAATAAGCATTTTTACATTACATTTGTTATGATCGTGACTGCAGGAAGCAGTGAGGTGTGTAGAGAGTTCAAGGGGAGACAGCAACCTGTCAGTAGAACCCAGATACTTGAAGGGATGGGAGATGTTCACTCTCATGAATAATGTAACATTTTATGTGTTTTAACCAAGTGAGCAAAACACCAGATAACACAGGACATCTGTTTTGCGCTGAAAAACAATGTTGCACTTACAAAAATGGGCCGTTCCTGCTGTTTCTGGGTAATTCAATGCTTAACGTGTCCATAAATTCAGTGGTTTGATGTGAAATGGTGAATTGTGGAAAAACGTTGGTAAAAGGAACCAGGGTTCTCAATCTCTACAACTCGCAAATTTTCTGCGGAGCAGCCACTGAACCTACATGTGTTTTCTAGTTTTATTTATGCTAGTAATGGTAAAAGCACCCAAATCCCAAATGTATCTCTGGATTTATATATCTTCAGGCAGTGCATTCATGATCATCTTGATCAGAGTCTTTCTCTGTAACAGAACGCATAGAGGCTGGTTACTGTCACCAGCACGGTGAACAATTGTGTGTCTGCTTCTTGTTTCTTGGCAACAGTTCATTTATACCTCTGACCATATTATGTGTGTGTGTGTGTGTGTGTGTTGTATACTTGGTACATGATGGTTAATGTAACAGTAAAGAAGCCCCACCGGTTTGATGGCCTCCACCAGGGTGACTGTTGCTGCTACCTGGAGGCCCAAACAACAGGTAGGGAGCTGGCTTTGAAACACCTGCCACTATGTTTTGCACAGCGACGTACTGCTCATGGTTGTTCTCCAAACTATGATCAAATAGTCTATGTGCACAAACACACACATGCGCATACACAAAATGTATCAATTTTACAAACACATTCACAAAACAGTAAAACGTACTTTCAAAATCATCTGGAATCTGTGCTTAAAAGGAAATGTCCCTGCACAATGAAATTCCCTCTTTTTTCCCACTCTGAATGCTGCTTATCAAAAAAAAACACCAATAAAACAAGATACACTGATCAGGCACTATTTCCATAATATCCACCATGTGTTCTAACACCTTTCTATTCTGGCCTGCACAACTTTTTTGGCAACTTGTGTTACATTAGCTTTTGTGGGATCAGGCTACATGGCCTAGCTTTCTGTCACCGGGGTGCAGAACGTCCTTCCTTAGACCACTTTTGGTCGATATTAACCAGTGCATACTGGGAAAAGCTCCTACACCTGCTGTTTTGGAGATGCTCACGTAGGGCTTAATCAATTCCAAACCTTAACAGGTGCCATTTTTAAAGAAATAGTTCTGGTTATTCACTTCACCTCTAATTGGTTTTAATGTTGTAGCTGTGCAGTGTTTAAGAGAGAATAAATAATAGAAACATGTAAGTATATAAATATTCAAACAACACATACAGTACTGTGTGAAGGTCCTGATCAACCCTTCATTTTTTTCATATTTTGCCTTCAAAGATCCAGACATTCTTAGCTTTTGCCAGCCTTCCTGAAGGACTTTCTGAAGCTTTCCTAAGAGAGTTCATGCTGTGTACAATTGTTTGTGTTATGTAGCGTATTTATATGTATTACATGTATTTATATGTATGTTGCACTAAATCACTGCACCTAATGTCTCATTCATCTGGCAAATTTGAAAAACAATACGGATTGCTCTAGACTTTAGGACAGTACTATATATTGCATCTCATGATAATGTCTGGGTGAGCCCTCTGACCTCAATGAAAGTTGAGTCCTTGGGGTCTCATACTTTGCTCCTGTAGGAAATAGGACTTCTTTGAGCCTGTGCTGAACAGCCAACTGCACAGCACGATGCTGGAGCCTCATCATGAATCGATTAAGTGTGAACTCTGCCCGAAAGCTCATGTTGTCTATGAAATTGTCCAAGAATCTGCAGAACCATGTGTAGAGGGTTTAGTGTAAAGAAGTATAGCCTAAATTAAACAGAGCAAAATGTTAAGGTACATCACACGCAACCCAGTCTATAAAATCAATTCATCTTTTTCTGGAGCAGTTTTTTCTAATTCAGCAGACTCTGACAATTTGATTCAACATTCTTACAAATTTACCGAGAATGAAATCTGAATTAAGAAAAATAATAGCTGTATTCAGTTGTGGCACCATTTCCAAAAGATAGGGGGTCTAGATAGAACGCTTAGGCACATTGTTACATTTTTGACGTTGACGTTTTGACGTGACGTTTTTTTGTGAAGTACTTTTACATTTACAACTAAAAACAGGCTGAAAGCAGCAAAAATATTTCCATTCAATCATTTCCACTGCCAAAACCTCATTTAAACTCAACCATCTGTGACTGTTTTTGAACACAATCCACAATTCAGCCCCTTTCTTCTGCAGCATGAGCCTTTCATAGTCTTGTCATAGAAATATTTTTTTCCAAATAATATATTTGTGATTGTTTTCAGCATAAAAAAACTAATAATAAACCCATTCTGAACCACATTCATTTATGGCCCAGTTGCACACAGCTGTCAACATTTGATCTAGATGAGATTAAGAATAACCAAATCATTTATTAGGTTTAAAGCCTACAAATGTCATATAGAACATCTCACTCCTGAGAGAAGCCAAGCTTGAGCTGGTTAAGCTCCACACTGTGCACATAGCCCTTGTATTTGGTAACAAATCTCAGATTCAGGTCTTCCGTCTTAGTGAGCAGCAAGTGATCTCCTCTCAGCACTGATGGCCGATTCTCAGAAACACCTGGAACCTAAAGACAAAGACAAGATACATTTATATGAGATGTTTGTGTACCCTTGGTCCATCTGATTTTCCAAGTGAAAAGAATACCACTTCAATTTGAATTTAACTTTTGTTGAGCTTACATTTTTCTGAAAATGTTCCTTTTTTAAATTGTATTAAGGTATACTTTTTCCTCATTTCCAGACTGGTTTATTCCGGGTGCTCTGGTTTCCTCTTAGAGCACAAATGCATGCAGCTAAGTATGTATGTCAATTTGATATGTCTTTGGGAATCCTTTCAGTGCCGATTTAATAAGACCATATTTGGCTGAAATCTCCAGCTAACGGTCTTTTTGTTTATGAAATACTTCAGTATTCATTATTCATTATTATCTAACATTTCCTCTTCATTAGTTTTAGAGACTGTGACCAGTAGTCACCTTTAAGCATTTGTCAAACGGCTTGATATCACCTTGTCTAAACAAAAACTACACAAAAAACTATACCTCACATAAATCTCTAAAGCCATATTTGTAAATTGTAAAGGTGGGCCACGCACCCCTCTCTTTGGTTCTTGTATAAAAGCTGTAAAAGCACTCCTGATTGAATGCTGCTTCTATCTCGACATAATTACTCACTACCAGACTGAATATTGAATTACTGTAATAATAATAATAATAATAATAACAACATGACATACTACAATAATGAACTAAATGATACCACATTATATTCAGCTCATTTTTATTTCTTTTAAAATGGCAGTTTAGCCTATTAAAGAGCAAATAATTCATTCATTCAGCTGCTGCTTGTCCCAAGCGGGGTCGCACTGGAGTCCCAGCTCACACAGGGGACACACCCTGGACAGGTCGCCAGCCCATCGCAGGGAGGAGCGAGACGGGGACAGCACCTTGCTCAAGGGTACCTCAGGGCAACCTTTCGGGAAGGGGTTTGAACCCCCAATATTCCGATCATGCAGCCAATGCCCTAACCACTAGGCCACCGCTGCCCCCCATTAAATAAGTTCAAATAAAATCTTATTACTGGAAAATAAAATGGCCAGTATTAGAACATAAGTGGTGTGCACCGTAGTTTGGTTATTTCCCTGCTCAAAACACACTTGGGTAAACCTGTTAATGACCAGGTTTACTGAGCGAGTCTGAGCAGGAGATCTATCAAGCTGTGCTGGACACCAAAGCTCCAGGACCAGAGCAAAAGTCTCCTGCTCTTAAGTTTTGGAAGGGCTCTTTTACATACCTCAAGCACCAGCAGCATCTTGTTTTTCTTGTCTTTTTTCATGGTGACATTGTCCTGGTTGTACCACCTGAGGTCCACCATTATCTGACACTCTTCCAGGTAAAATAGTAACTGGAAGTGCTCTGCATAGTTCCGGAAACTCAGCGGAGACTTCAGAATAAACCTATTCACATAGAAACCAGATTCCAATAAAATTCAACAATGGTATTCAATACTGACCAATGTGCAGATACAATAAAACAGCTCCATGATGGGAGTCACTCACTTCTTTTCCAGGAGATTAGGCTTTGGGATCACAGACTGATCAAGTAGGCACTTGGTCAGTTGACAGATGTAACCTGGACAATTATAAAGCTGCAAGAGGAATTCATGTCCAGTGTGAATTAAGGACAGCCTATAGAAGACAAAATAGAAACAAAGAGACATTGAAACCTAGGAGTATATGTAAATAATGTAAACAATGTTTGCTGACCACATCCTTGGGCCTTTTACTGTATGTAACGGTGGCGGGCAGTGTGAAGGACGCCAACGCAGAGCCAGTGGTTCCGAAACGTACTTTTATTAGCCAAAGTAACCACACAAACCAAAAGTGCCACCACTAACTGTGAGGCGTAGCCTCGATAATGAACCGCGCTCTGTCCTGACACACTGGGGCTTAAATAGCAGCCCCTATGAAGCACACCTGTGTCTAAACAAGCCCAGGTGTGCTCAGTCAGGACAGAGCGCCATCTGTCGTGCCCGATCGGAACCACGGGTACGACAGACCGTGACACTGTACTACAACAAAAGAACTGTATTTGTGTAGAACTTCCCCTCTAAGCCATTTAATAGCAGATATGTCTGGTCCACGGTTAAGTGGAAATTGTGACGAACGGCTTGTGTGAACATGAACAGTCAACATGGTTCATGACTTGACTTACTATGCTGGAGAAGTCTCTCTGAGTAATAGTTATACAAGCTTCAATGCCTTACCTCTCTGGTAGCACTCCCTCATCCACCATGAAGTTCAGAATTTTGTTGCTGCTCTGTCTGATGGGTTGATAAGGCTCAATGGGTGCCAGTTCTGCAGCCAACTGTGTCCTGAACTCTGCCTCAATAAAGCTGAGAATGTAGAACGGTCTAGAGCACAGGTCCAGGCTGAAATTAAACTCAAAAGCCACTGTGGCTTCATAAACACCCACTTCCTGAGAACAGAACTTTATTTTGACTTCATACGCCACACCTGGTGGAAAGAAAAGATGTGGTATGGCCTTAAATTTTGTATCCCAGTGAAAAATGAAGAGAGAAACCAGAGATTATTGACAATATGTTATCATCTGGATGAGTTCATGAGGGTTTTTGTTCTCACCTGGAGAGAGGAACGGTGGGTTACAACGTGTGATATTTTGACAGTCCTCAAACTGGAAGCAATCTATCCAATGAAGTGGAGAGTAGTAGGTGAAATAAACGCTTCTTGTCCCCATGTTCGCCACAAAGAGTTTCTGCTCATACACCTCTAAACTCTCAACACAAAAGCAGACTTTGCCATCCACCACTTGTGTCTCAGAGGTGATACGAACTCCATTTTTATCATCTACAAACATTGACCTGCAAAAGTGATTGAAAGAAATTTTTACTCATAAATGTGCCAAAGCGAAATAGAACATTTTGTTAAATGGCAGGGAATTTATTTATTTCGTTTCAGCCTCAAATTTTAAAGTGGATTTAAAATTCAAAAGTTTATTGGGATCAACAGAGTAATGGCGAGTGTGGAAGAGAGGAGAAGAAGAGAGTGCAGGCAGGTTGGAATGGCTGGAGAAGTGTAGCTGGAGTGATTTGTGACAGACGGGTACCAGCGAGAGTAAAAGGGAAGATTACAGGACAGTATTGATTGGCGGACAGGAGTTGGAGCTGGAGGTGTCAGAGTTAAAGATGCTGAGATTTCTGATGAGGGACAGTTCAGGTCAGACGTTTTGGAGACAAAGTTAGAGAAGCAAGGTTCTGTTGGTTTGGACATGTCCAGAGGAGAGACAAGGATTTTATTGGGAGGAGGATGTTGAAGGTGGAGCTGCCAGGAAAGAGGAAAAGAGGAAGACCACAGAGGAGGTTCATGGACGTGGTGAGAGAGGACATGCAGGACATCCTAAAGGGGAGCAGCCCGTTTCATTTCTACACAGCACCACTGAAGACAGCACTGACATGACTTTAATGTTCAGCCTCATTTAAATATATTACATCAGCAAAAATGTTGCCCAAGTTCAGGATTGTGCTAACATGAAGTATGGATATTTTGCTCCTGAAATGCAGCTTAACTTAAGATCAATGCTGGAAAAAAGCTTGTAAAACATTAATAAAACAAATTCATAAAAACACAGTGGAGATCCATGGTCTGCTGACCTGTCATTCTCGAGTTTGTAGAGCAGCTCTCGAGCCAGTTTCCTTCTGGCTCTAACTCCACCCTCAGGCCCAGGGGGAGAGAGAGAAGAAGCCTCTGGCAAATCAGGGAGCAGTGAAGAACTTGCATCAGAACGTGGCTGCCTGTTACAACGTCCACACCACTGGTCCCATAACACTGTTCCAACCTGTCCGGAAATAATTAAACGGCCCATTAAGTACATGTTCCTTTCGTTGATAAAAAAAATTAAAAAAATCACCAAGTCACTTAAATATAAACCCCACTGCAGAAGCAGAAAAACAGAAACTACAAAAATAATCTTAAGCCTCCACATGTGTGCATTATGCACCAAATGCCCATGCACCCAAATAGAGGGAATTTCATTGATTCGGCTACACTGGAACCAAAGAAGCGCTGATTAGTCCTGTCCTCACCCCCGTGCTATCTATCCAGGCATCATTTCTGAAGTGCAGTAGGAGTTTAAAGCCTTGCTTTGTGTTCCAGGTCTGTAAATCAACTAGACTATCATTCAACAAACATCTCAAACTTATTTCTGTTTCATCGCTGCAGTCGAGTTAAGCCAGAAATGTAAGCACATCTTCCTCTCAGCGTCTTTGGGATATCTATTACAAAAACAGAGACATTGGACTGTAACAAAATTAAAAATGTGATGTTCTGATTAAACAAGGTTCATTATAATGTGTATGTGAATCAGTTTAGTTCATTTTGGCACATTTCACCATTTTCTTTAAAAACATGAAAAGTCAAGATGTCATGGCATGACCATCGCCATACTTTATAATATAGCATCACTCTCATAGACAGACAGGACCAAGCCATGGCAGGTCCACTATGAGAGATGAAATCCCACTCATGTACTAGGGCCAGTGGTGGCCTAGTATGAGGTGGCCGTGTGTGCGTGTGTGTGTGCGCGCGTGTGTGAGTGCGCGTGTCAGTAAGGGCTGTTATAAGACTTTACTGTCCGCTGTAATATTGATGTATCGGTTTCTAAAGTTTGGAGGAGAGTGAACTCACTCTCTGCTCACGTGGGCTCTGCTGCTCTTCCTGAGCGCGTGAAGGATGGAGGAGAAGGAGGGATCTTTCCGGACTCCGTCCCTGCGAGGACGCAGAGAGATTCAGATGTTAAGAAGAAATAAATAAACTGGGATTACACTCGGTGAAGACTGGGGGACTGTGGATTGGGTGAGTCTCACCTCGGCCGCAGTTTGAACTCGCTGTTGCAGATGAGCCGCAGGGCCGTCCGGTCGGGCACGTTGATCCGGTTGGTCTCGTTCAGGGACTCGATGAAGTCCAGGCCGGTCCCGACGGCGACGGGGCGGAGGCGGCTGTTCGGCCGGATTCTGGCGCTGCTCAACCTGGGAGGTTGTGAGGTTGTGCTGGGGACACTGGAGTCCTCCTCCGAAGTGACTCGAGACGAAACGCAGCTCAAAGGCGGCGCGTGACTGAGGGCCAGCAGGGGAAACACGAATGATCCGGATTCTGGTTGTTTCTGGAGTAGACGTGCAGCACATTTGTGCAGAAGAATGAAGCATATATACATACAGGACAGTATTGGGTGTTGATACATACACACACACACATATATATATGTGTGTGTGTGTGTGTGTGTGTGTGTGTGTGTGTGTGTGTGTATCGTTCATGCTGCAGTCTTCTGCTGCATTAATTATAAGTATATATTAAAAGTTTAAGACCACTTGAAAAATGGCAAAAAATCATATGTTGCATGGTTGGTTAGAGCTTCAACATGCTACAAGAAGAAATGGGAGTGAGACAAATCATTTCTTTGAGCATGCAATTTATTGAAAACAACGCTTAAACTGAAACAGGCTGTTTTACAGCTGAGCAGAAGTTTAGGACCACCAGAAAAACCCGTAACCCCCCCAAAACAGAAATCAAAGTTCCAAACATGAACTCAGGAATGAATAGCTCCACCGTTACTGTTTATCGCTTCAACAAATCGTTGCGGCATGCTTGATGCAAGCGTTTCCATGAGGTAAGTGGGAACATTTCCCCAAGTGGTGAAGACGGCCGCATGAAGGGCATCTACTGTCTGTAACTGGGGTCCAGTTTTGTAAACTTCCCTTGCCATCCATCCCCAAAGGTTCTCAATTGGATTGCACCTCCTGAAGCTCCATTGTTCCACTGAAGGAAAAAGCACCCCAGACCATTATGGCGCCCCCTCCACTGTGGCGCGTAGAAACCTCGCAGGTGGGATCTGCTTGTCATGCCAGTACGTTGGAAACCATCAGGACCATCAAGGTTACATTTTTTTCTCATCAGAGAATAAAACTTTCTTCCACCTTTCAATGTCCCATGTTTGGTGCTCTCTTGCAAAGTCCAAACAGTCAGTTCTGTGGCGTTCATGGAGACGAGGCCTTTGAAGACGTTTTTTGTTTTTGAAGCCCTTCAGTCTCAGATGCCGTCTGATGGTAATGTCCAGAGGAGAGATGAGGATTATATAGGAAGGAGGATGTTGAAGATGGAGCTGTCAGGCAAGATGAAAAGAGGAAGACCAAAGAGGAGGTTTATGGATGTTGTGAGAGAGGACATGCAGGCAGTTGATTTGAAGGAGGAAGATACAGAAGACAGGAAGAAATGGAGATGGGTGATCTGCTGTGGCAACCCCAAACGGGAGCAGCCGAGAGAAGAAGAAAAAGAGGTGGTTCAGTCTGTTGAAGTATGAACCTTGCAAAAAATAGTTTAATAGTAAAATTGTTGAGATATTGTTGAGCTTTTGTTGAGAACACCGGTGACACATGGCGTATGTGGCCAGGCATTCAGAACCATTGAGAGCATCCTGAATAGCTGCATCCCTGGCTGGTACTGGAACTGCAATCTCTCTGACCGCAAGTCCCTGCAACAGGTAGTGAGGACAGCTGAGAAGATCATCGGTGTCGCACTGCCTTCTGTTCAGGACATTTCCACCACTCGCTGCATCTGCAAGGGAAACAGCATTGTGGATGATCCCACACAGCCGTCCCACACTCTCTTCTCCCTCTTGCTATCCGGGAAAATCAGACTCTCAGAATCTGGCCATCAGACTTAAACCTGCATTTATCTAACCCTGTGTATATGTTTGAATTGAACTTCATATGAACAAATGAGTGAGTGAATGAATGAATATTGAATAATGAAAAATAAAAATATATATAATGTTAATTAAGAAACTCACACAGATTAAACACCATACAAGGCATTGAAATAAAATAAATATAGAAATAAATTATAGAACAATTAAATAAATGCTTTTAAATGTTTGCTTACATTTTTTAAATTTGTATGCATAATGGTCTTTAAAATTTCATTATTCTTAGATACATAGTCATGATGTCTTTAAAAGAAAATAAAATATGGGCCACTTTTTTTAAACTGTGGGGCAGTTGTTTTTTTTATTATTATTAACCGTGGTGCACTTTTTAAAATGATGCTTATAAGCATCTGCTTTCAGTGATTATTGCAAGAAAAGGCCTTCAGATACACCTGAAATTGTAGCAATAACAGAATTCAGCCGTTAGATGTCGCTGTCGATTGTTATTCTATTCGAGGAACTTCAAACAGATCAAAGTGATGTCGATCAACATCAAAGGCGAGGCCAACACAAGTGGCTGCATTAATTATTAAGTTATTTAGTGAGAATTGTTTTTACTGGAACCACTTGGTCAGGGGACCAGGGGCTTATAATCAGGGGAGCACAAGCACATTTTAACGTTTTATTTAAACACAAATAACTGATTCAAAGTTTGCTGAGCCTGCATTTTGTTTCTTGAGTAATAATGATCTCACACAGGCCCGGTTTAAAAGTATTAAAGGGCTCTCTCCTTTTTTGTGACTTTATAGGAGAGACTTCACCACAGCTCATTATTGCATTAATTTTTCCAACAACTCATTACAATTAGAATTATAATAGAAAACATCAAACTGGTTAATGAAAAATATTATATATACCGCAAAAAAGTCTTGAACCACCCTTCATTTCTACATATATCAAAGGACAAGACTTTCTTGTATTTTTAATTGATGCTTGAGGAACAGTTCTTCAGCCTTCCTGAAGGAGTTTTTGGCTCTCATTTTCAGTCCCACCCCTGTTTTGGTTCCAGAGAATTGTTTTATTATTATTATTATTATTATTTGTGAAGCCACACAGGGATCTGCATATGAATCATTCAAACAGAAGAAAGCGTGTAACTTAAAGCATGAAGCCGTGAAGAAACAGGTGCAGGTGATTCCAGATGATCAGGCACCTTGTATCTTTAGCCACTTTGCATCCTGTCGCTATAAAACATTTGTTCCCTTTCTTTTAATCTTCTCAATGTGCTAAAGGTTAGACAGTTTGACAGGCATAAACAGTAATTTTATATCAACAATGAGATTCCCAAGCAAAAGACAGGACTTTTGCACAGTAATATAAGCAACCTGTTGAAAGTTTCTTTATAACTTTATTACATTTATGGCATTTAGCAGACGCTCTTATCCAGAGCAACTTCCAGTTCCTAATTACAGGGAGCAACTCAGGGTTAAGGGTCTTGCTCAGGGACCCAGTGGAGATAGTGTTGGAGGTGGGATTTGAACCTGGGACCTCTTCAGCCATAGCTCTGTAGGCAAGTACCCCACCACTAGACCACCCTTTATTGAGAATGGTTGTAATTAAAAATGGCTGAGGCCATTAAGTTTTGACCTTCTAATATTCCTTAAATCCTTTATATGAGGAAACTTCAACTTTTTGTAAAAAGAGAATTTTAACTTTGGCTACATGTAAGAAAAAAGCCACAAACAGGTCCCGAAGGAGTTTTCTCTCTGTCTGTCTCATGACTTCAACTTCAGTTTATTTCTGCATCTCCATCTACCTTCCTGTCCATGTGTGTCTCACTCTCGCTCCCTCTCTTTCTCTCGTCAGTGATAAAGGTGCTCGGTTGTTGGGGGTGTCTGTCTGTGGTCAAGAGTCCCATCCACTCAGCTGCATGTCTCTTATCTTTTCCTGACCATGGTTCTCTGGATCTAGACAGGCTGGAGTGGTCCTCCTTCAGCTGCCCCACGAGGAGAGCACCCTGCTGGGTCACCGCTCACTCATTGTGCCCTTATCTCCCTGCTCTCTGCAGGAATGCTCCAGACATATGAGCCGCGCTGTTCCCTCTGAGAGAGTGTGTGTGTGTGTGTATTTATTCCGGCTCTTTAAAAAGATTACAGGCCAGTCTGAAGTGCCCCTCTCCCCTGCACTTTGATGGCCTCCTACTTTTCCTCTGTGTTTGCTCTGATAATCTGCTCTCTGCTGTGTTTATGAGCTCTCCTCTTGTTTACAGAGCTGTTTACAAGCAGGGCTGGGAAAAAGCACTCTGAGGAGACGAGGGTGGTGGGAATTTCTCCATCACTGGGAGAAAGCAGATGCTGCGTAGGTGTCTTACATTTAAAAATGCAATAGTAATAATAATAATCATCATCATCATCATCATCATCTTGGCATGTACTTACTAACTAATGTATTTACTTATTTATTTTATTTATTTATTTACTTACCTATTTATTTTTCTTACTTTTTTTCTTACTATTTATTTTATCTTATCTTAATTATTTTATCTTTAATTATAATTTCTAGTGTACATTCAAACATAATACATTGGCACCCAAGGCTATTTTTAAGTGTCAGCATTATTTGGGTAAAACAAGAAGTAACTGGTTGATACATATATTATTCTATGATTGTAAGGTGTATAAGCCTCATTTTTCAACACTGAATCTAAGAAAACTATCCCAGGATTCAGCCAATCTGAAAATGTGTTCATTTTTTTTTTCTGCTAACAGTACCTAAAATGTGTATCAGGATTGACCTTTTTTCAGCCTAGAATTACACGCATCTCATTTTCAAAATGGATCTTTGGGAATTTTCCAATTAGAGTTTCTTTTTGCTCTTTTTTTCAGTGTAATCATGAGTTTACATCGAGCAGGACAGATCTAAAGTGAAGTTTTGGAGCACAGCCATCATGCAACAGAACTGAGTATATGGTTTTAAATAAAATGACAGTAAATGAAGTGGCTTAGAACAGTACTGCATTTGCATTTGAAAGGCAAGAGATCAGTACTGTAGATCCGAAAACCATGTGAACTTGATCCTGGTTGAGCACAAACACTGTGGCAACAGGAAAAGAGAAAAGGAGTCTGTCAGTGTCCTTCAGTAAGGACAGAATGTGTGACATTGAGCAGATGGTCACCAGTTTAAGCTGTTGGTCACTAAAGCTTTAGCATGCCTGGTTTTTACAGGTTCCTGTCTCAGATGCTGTAGAGATAGTCATCAGAGCTGGGCTTCTTCAGTTTTATGAGGGACAGTGTAAATTGCTCTTAAACTGACCTGTGTGTCAGACTAATTTTCCCATCAAAGGATGAGAAATGTGTCTCTCTCTCTCTCTCTCTCTCTCTCTCTCTCTCTCTCTCTCTCTCTCTCTCTCTCTCTCTCTCTCTCTCTCTCTCCCTGGTGTGTGTATGTGTTAAATGCCGAGGATGTTGTTTGTTGTATCTCTGTGCTGTGCTAACATGGAATCACTTTCACTTCACTTCTGTCTGTCTTTTTCTCTCCCCCTTTCTTTGCCTTCTCTTTTCTCTCACCCTCCAATGCCAAGCATAAAGTAGTCCAGTCACAGTAGCTTGTTTACACCACATAGTGGAGTGTGTAAGTAAAGTAGCCTGTGTAAGCTTTGGGGACTTCTCCCTTTGTGTCAAAACCAGCATAAGAAACATGCATCACTGTGATGTACAGGTCACCTAGCCAGAAGTGAGGATGTTTCCCTAAACGGCACTTGATTTACTAGATCCTGTGAGTTTCTATTTTTATATAAAAAGAAGAGAACATGTGTTCTTTGAGTATTCACAGCTTAACAAGAACTCAAAGTAATCGCCTTTATATCCACTACTATTCACAATCAGTCATTCACCAGCTCCCACAGTTTTACTGTTACCATGCACAACATGCCACCGCAGGGCCAGCGGTGGTCTAGTGGCAGGATACCTGCCTACGGACCTATGGCTTTAAAGGTCCCTGGTTCAAATCCCTGAGCAAGACCCTTAACCTTGAACTGTCCCTGTAATCAGGACATGGAAGTCGCTCTGGATAAGAGCATCTGTAATGTAAATGTAAATGTGACATCATTAGAGGGATGATAATCAATATGCTGTTCCACATAAGTGAGTGTTATGCATGCTACACACTCCTGCCTGATTTACACTTGGCAAATGTAATGTATTTCGGTTCTAACTGGAAAGCTATGCCTCACTAGACTTGGTGGTCTGACAGAAGAGCTCTGAAGTCTTTCTCTGTCCTCCCTGTCCCTGGTCAAAAAACTTAAAATGAGCATTGTCCAAAAAAGTACCTATAAGGTATCCATTTATGCACAAAAAAAAAATCAATGATTTATTTCTTTTTTGCAGTCATTCTTTACACTGCTGTAAAGCACATGTATGTTGTCCCTTGTTTTTATGTCAACAATTTTTTCTTTCTCCGAATAATGTTCATGATTAATTGCTTTGGCTCGTAAGTGAACGAGAAGAGAGTGAGAGAGAGAGAGAGAGAGAGAGAGAGAGAGAGAGAGAGAGAGAGAGAGCGAGAGAGCGAGAGCTAGAGCGAGAGTTGAGAGGTCAGTGTTGTTTGTCTCTGATGTGTGGACGGCTGTTTATTGAAATGTTTACTGAGTTTTTAAAACAGATACTCATATCTCTGTATCCCTCTCCCCCTCTCCATCTTACTCTCTCTTTCACTGGCTGCCCTTATACTATCACGCCGGAGTACACTACGCTCTGACTGGATGTGTCACTTTTTGTGGGAGGTTGTGGAGCATGTGTCTGATGTGTGCACACCTTTCTGTTCTGCTACTATGTATGATTATAATCCGGAAATAATATCAGTGCATTTATATTCTCATTAAGGTATAGTTTAGGATAATATCTTTTTTGGTGTAGGGGATGTTACATTGAGTGCTGCAAGTGGGGATTTTTTATTTTTCTGGAACAAGTGTTATATTTGCTGATGTTTAGGGGACCCTGGTGTGCTTGTTTATTTTGCTTTTGGAGTCCACTATATCACACCCCTGGGACAGGACATGGAGGACATGGAGGGAGTGACGTTAGCTTTGCAAAGATGAAGGGACTGTCAAACAAAGGCAGCAGTCGGAGAGGACTCCTCAGCTGTTACTTTGGCATCGGTGCCTCTGTGTGTGTGTGTGTGTGTGTGTGCGTGCGTGTGTGTGTGTGAGTCAGTATTTATTCATGATGGGAATCGTAAAAACGGATCAGTGTTTCCTCAGTGTTGACTGTTTCTTTAAACAACAGACATGAAGACGTGAAGAGACAAACTCTTTCACAAAACATTCACTGAGCTAAATCACAATTCCTGTGAACATGCTAAGCAAAAACTGATTTTGTAAGCATTCTGCTTACAAAAACTCTAAGCAAAATGCTGCAGTCACACTGCACATAAACCCAATGGAAAAACACGCTCTCCTTCATGTTCCTCCTTGACAACAGGACTAGATGAGAAGAGCAAGAGAGATCATGTCTACTGGTGAACATGTACAAAAGTGAAAGAGATTATTTGTCATTGTGAACACA
This sequence comes from Hepsetus odoe, assembly GCA_017165825.1. Lineage (NCBI taxonomy): Eukaryota > Metazoa > Chordata > Actinopteri > Characiformes > Hepsetidae > Hepsetus > Hepsetus odoe. The sequence continues at coordinate 21,334,545 of CM029373.1, read as the reverse complement.
CACACACACACACACACACACACAGTGAAAGAGTGCACTGTAGATCCAGAGCCCAGGGAGCAGTGTCAGGGATCGTACCTTACTCACGGGTTTCCTGCTGGCCTGGGACGCTTCTGGCCCGGGATCTCTAATCATTAAGCCACTGCTACCCCTGATGGCAATAGTCTCACAGGTGTCTCATCATGAGTTTTAATTGAGATCTCAATAGTTGTACTATGCTTTGAATCGCCAAGGTAATAAAGCACACATTATCTTGTAAGTAAAAGAACAGAAAGACATTTTAATCTGAATTATTTTAATTTGAATTTCTCATCAATTACTATGGGCTGTCTCAGTTTCAGTGCCACAAACGATTATCCATCAACTATTCTCATTTATCTAAACCATAATTATCTCCTTTTTATTAACTGATAAAAGGAGTGACACAGTTGCAAAGTGGATAACATTGTTGCCTCACAGTGAGAAGGTCCTAGGTTCCATTCCTAGGCTGGACACTTTGAGTCCTTTCTCTTTGGAGTTTGCATGTTGTCCTCGTGTCTGTGTGGGTTTCCTCCAGATGTTCTGGGTTCCAGCCACAGTTTAAAGGCATGAACATCAGGTGGACTGGAGCGTGCACCCTAGGTGTGAGTGTGTATGCGTGAGTGTATTTGTCTATGGGTCTGTCCTGAACTGTCTCTGATATTTCCCTGCCTTTCCCCCTGTGAGAGCTGGGGTATGATCCAGCTTCCCCTGTTACCATAATTAGGACACGTGGCTATGAAAATCAGTGAGAAATGAGAGTGAGAGTTTGGCAAGGAATCTTGCCCAAGTTGAACCATCAAAGATCAACATCAAAACAATAACATTTTCTTCAGGGATAATGTCAGTTCTTCAGTAATATTTAATCTGGATTATGTTGTAGTAGTGTAATCTTGAAGGGATTTGAAGGGATTTCCTTCATCTGAACTGTAAAAGCTTCGACTCTGAAGGTGTGGTGGGGTATCTGAAGACTTTAAGTTAGTGGTGGCTAGAATGTGGATATTGTATTATTGTTATTGCAGCATCCTGTCATGTCATTTTGTGAAGATTTTCAGAGAATAACACAAATATTAGCAGTGCTCAAAGAGCACTGGCCAAAAGCAAATTTTATTCATGGATTCCTGTGCAAAAGCTCAGGTTGTATAAAGTTAAATCAAAAATAAAAAATAATTCTGTAAGTGTATAATTTTTTTCACATTTCACAGATCCCGGATTCGAGTGTTAATGAGTAATGAGTGAAAGGATAGGATAGATAGAGAGAGAGAGAGAGGGAGAGAGAGAGAGAGAGAGAGAGAGGGTGTGTGTGTGTCTTCTGACAGCCCTGAGTGCCTCCTTTTCCATATCGCTCCCAACTGTCTCCATCCTGATCCATCCATGCCTGGAATTCAGCTGGAATTTGCCCAGTGTTCCCAGGTCAGGGTTGTTTGTGCCTCCATGATTTTCCGTTAAAATTCATGAAATAACTTTAAAGCACCTGATAGATCGCTCTGCTACTCTGTTTGCCTCTTACTGTGTCCATTTTATGGATAGGAACCCGTCCCCTCCAAAGGTACAGCAAAACCAAAGCCAATTAATTTGCTTTCACTCTGCAGTGAAGAGATCTGGTTTTGAGATCAAAAGGTAAAAGAAGAGAAGAGAAGAGAAAAGTATTCAGCTTTTATTTATTGCTTTACATCTTTACTTTGGTGTCTGACCAGTCACTTTTTCAAAGTAAATCAAAGTACAATTTAGTCACATATTCCTCGCTAGCAATATCTGCATTAAGCCTGGTATCTACAATGGTTATAGTTTCCTCCAGGATCTTTCAGTTGTTTGCTCTGAAGGTTTCTCTCTTAGGAGAGGAGGACATTTTGGAGGAGCTATCACTTCTTAAAGAGAGCGAATCCCCTGTTCCAATACTGTTTGGTAGCTTGTTCCGTTATCGCAGTAACAAGAATTAGATTAGTTAGAACTGACATGCTTATAAGTATTTTTTTGAGGTTTTAGCATCCAAGCAAATTAAATAAATATCTGCAGTGATTATACAGGTGTTGTATATATGCATATAGGATGCCTAAAGCAAAAAAAAAAAAACAATTCTGTTTTATACATGGCAGTTCATCCAAAGAAAAAGCAAAAATCAATTTCATTATATGAATTATAGGAGAAAATAATAATTGATAGTTTCTGTAAACAGGCGCATCATAGCAGTACTGGATGGATGGATGGATGGATCGATGGACTGATTGATGGATTGATGGGTAGATACACACACACACACGCACACACACACACACACACACACATTCCTGCTCCAAAGTAACAGACAGACAGAAGGGAAGACAGAGTGATGGACAGAGTTGGATAGGCAAAGAAGAGATTAATGAAGTGAGAAGACAGAGGAAGAGACGGGTGAAGGGTGAGGGGTAAAGAAAGAGACAGGAGAAAGAGACACACTAGAGAAATGTGCTGACATCCAGACTGTTAGAGAATGACGAACGATTGGCTGGTGTCTAACTCTGGGTTTGTCCCTGATACTGAAATGCTGATATGTCCTGCCTCAGGGCCTCTGTGTGTATGTGCGTGTTTGCATGTGTGTGTGTGTGTGTGTGTGTGTGTGTGTGTGTGTGTGTTTGTGTGTGTGTTCCCATAGATGAATTACAACTGCATGGGCTGAAACAGTAATGCCTCTCACTGTTTTGGTCTTATGTGTAGAGTAGCTGAAGCTGACAGGGTAAGTAATGAAGATGAATGAGTGTGTGTGTGTTTGTGTGTGTGTGTGTGTGTGTGTGTGTGTGTGTGTGTGTGTGTGTGTGTGTGTGTGTGGTTGTCTTTCTTTCCTATCCAGATTAAGATCAGGTCTGCTGATAAATGTGCCCGCTAGGCAGATCAGTAACTTTGTAACTTTACACTCCTCTCCTCCTTTCTTTATCTTTTTCTTCTGCTTCCCTTCCTTCTCTCTCTTTTGCCCCCCACCCCCCACCCCTCCTGTCTGCTTTCAGAACTTTTACTTTTAATGAATTTTCTAATGACATTCTCATCTAATATCTCTCTTAGGTCCTGTCTCCTCTCATCTCCTGTGCTGTCCTCTCTTTAGGTTCAATATACAGGTTTCACCTTGTCTCCCCTGAGGCTCTGTCAGTATAGATTTTGTACTCCAACCTCCAGTCACACACAATGTGGTCTTCCAGCACCACTGAGGGATCAGAGTGCGATATTTTAATTACACTAGTTTTCTCCAGCTTTCTTCCACAAAGCCACAGCAGAAGACCAGTATTTCATTCCCTCTTTATCACTCACTCCTGACCTTAAGGCTTCTGGTCTGTGTCCTGACATGACCCACAGCATGCACTGAACTCACCTGCGCTGATCCTGGATTCCTTCTCACTCTGCTGTCTGGACCCTGATGGCATAGCCAGTCATGCTGGAAGTTTCTTGCCCTGACGCCTTTCCCTCTGCACTGGTCCAGTCATGTCAAATCACACTGCTGTTCAAAAGTTTCAAATAATTCTATATACAATTTAAAATCTTTTTTTTCTCAATTTATAAAATTGTATAAAATGTAACCTTTAACACCTTATTTCCAGAGCATACATTTTAAAGCATACATTTTATTCATTGCATTTTAATTTAGACCTTCAATGTTATAATTAGAAATCTACAAAGGCCAATTTTTTGATTTGCCTGACTTTACCATGTGAAGTGTATAAAGTATTTGTAAGTTTTCCAGTTTTTTGTGTCTGTTATGGGAAAACAGATCCGTGAAATCCGTAATATTTTCTGGATTTACTTTGTTTTTGGAAATTGGCCTCAACCAGTGATGACTGCTTTGACATCATTGTAAGTCGGTGCTTGGTCTTATTTTAGAAATACACATCTTCATCCCCAATTTCGTTTTCTCAGTTCCACCCTGTAGCTAGATATCCCCCATCATTCTGTCAAAATGGTCCGTCACTGGTCAGCTCAACACACTTAGAGGAGAACAGTAACTGCCAGTTTTATCATAACAGTCAGCAGACACCTGTATTGGCATCTGTCTCCCAGAAAGGTGGGGGGAGAAGGAGAGTCATCTTGGACACATATGGTTATGGCATCACTGAGGCATCAAACTCATGATTTCCCATTAACAGGGTTTACCGAAGGGATTGTGTGGAAAATTACAAGATTATCTTCTTCACAACAATTAATTAAATTGGGTATTTTCTAACTTCTTGTTACCCACATGTCATGCTGTCATCCTGCTACACTTACAATGTTAATCAAAGATGATCCAGTAAAAAAAAATCACAAAACAGAACTGCTTCCATGCAGACAGTCCGCTCAAGCATGGCAGCGAAAGAGCAGAATGCAGTATTTTTTTATATTTATAATATATATATATATATATATATATATATATATATATATATATATACAGTACTGTGCAAAGGTTTTAGGCAGGTGTGAAAAAATGCTGTAAACAAAGAATGCTTTCAGAAATGGAAGTGTTAATCATTTCAACAAATCAATCAACAAAATGCAGTGAATGAACAAAAGAGAATCTAAATCAAATCAATATTTGGTGTTGATTTGGGGCAGCGGTGGCCTAGCGGTTAGGGCGTTAGCCGCATGATCGGAGGATCGGGGGTTCAAACCCCTTCCCAATAGGTTGCCCTGAGGTACCCTTGAGCAAGGTACCGTCCCCATCACTGCTCCCCGGGCGCTTTCAATAGCTGCCCACTGCTGCACGGGTTTGAGTGTGCATGGGTAAAATGCAGAGGTCCAATTTCGTTGTGGTTCATGTGTGCTGTGCCGTGACCTCGCAATGACAAGGGTAGTCACTTTCACCACCCTTTGCGTTCAAAACAGCATCAGTTCTTCTAGGTACACTTTCACACAGTTTTTGAAGGAACTCGGCTGGTCGGTTGTTCCAAACATCTTGGAGAACTAAGCACAGATCTTCTGTGGATGTAGGCTTCCTCACATCCTTCTGTCTCTTCATGTAATCCAGACACACTGGATGATGTTGAGATCAGGGCTCTGTGGGGCAAGAATTTTCTTTTGTTCGCTCACTTTGCATTTTGTAAATTGATAAAAAATAAACAGTCATTATTTATATTTCTGAAAGCATTCTTTGTTTACAGCATTTTTTCCACACCTGCCTAAAACGTTTACACAGCACTGTATGTACTCTCTGTCTCTCTCTCTCTCTCTGTCTCTCTCTCTCTCTCTCAATACATAGCCCTCGAGCAAAGCCTTGTCCCCAGGGTCACATTAAGGGTCTTTAAGGATATTTTGCTTCTAATTTCTCTTGATAATGCAACAATGATGATAAACTGAGAAAACTGTCCATAGCATCCGGATCAGCCTGAGTTATTTCCGACTGCAGCAGATCTTTACAGGCTTTCCCAAACATATTGCTGCCATATGAGACCAAAACTGCACTGCCATGCTTGGACAGGGAGTGATGGCAAGATGAGAAACAGGCCCTGGTGGACACAGTATAGCAGAATGTATGTAGAATGCTGCAGGGTTTAAGGTTTGATTTACAGTGACTGATTTTCAGTGACTCTAAAGGCTGCACCTCATTGCATGCATGTGTTAAGATGTTGTGTCTGCGTAAATTGATGTCGAACATCAAATGAGAAGCAAAATAATAAACCAAAATGCATAGTTTGCCTAAAGCTATGACCAAACTCTCCTTTGCCAGAAACTTTCTGAAGCTGCACCTTGGAGAAACACATTCTTGGGTAATGTAGGCCACGTTTTGCAGAGGCCTGGAGTGCATGAATGCTTCCAGGCAGAGGAACGATGACCTCATCGCCGTGGGAGACATACACCATCCCCGCACATTACATGGAGCATTTTAGTACATTACAGAGCAGGGATGGAGCAGCAACTGACAGCAACTGCTCCCTCACTTAAGCTGTACACATCAGGGACATTAGCAGACAAACTACATTTCCCAGACTGCCCAAAGCTACTTCTGCAATACTGTGGAACATCACTGCCCTAGCATACTGTTATTCAGCTAAATTCACTCGCTCAGATCACAACACTAGCCATTATTACAGACAATAGCCATGATGCTCCTTATTTGTAGCCCAAGCTGTAGATTCATGTAACTCCTCAGTTATTCATTCTCTCCAGCTCTTCAACAGATCTGACCCTACCCCCATACGGACTCAATGCTTAAGGTCTTAAAAATAAAGTCTGAATTTAGTCTGAAACTGTCAGATATAATCAGACTGTGCGTGTCCAATTACACAACAATGTTTATTTGATTTGCTTTATAAAGGGCTTGTAATAAGCTCATTTGCCTGACTGCATTTATTTATTATGGTGGATTCATGCATATTGCATATTGAGGAGATGAAACTGAAGATGTGGGAATAAATGTTTTAGAGCTACAGGCTGCAAAATGACTAAATATACAAGGTTTTCCAGATAAAGGGGTTCCAACCACTCAGCAGTCAGAATCTATAGTATACCAATCACCAGCCTGATCATCTGGAACCATCTGCACCCGTTTCTTCACACCTTCATGCCTTCAGATAGATGACTTTTTACTCTGCTTGTACAATTCATATGTAGATGTTTATAGATATACTGAAAGTGACAACCTTTGTCATTACGAGGTCACGGCACAGCACACATGAACCACAACGAAATTGGACCTCTGCATTTAACCCATGCACACTCAAACCCATGCAGCAGTGGGCAGCTATTGAAAGCGCCCGGGGAGCAGTGACGGGGACGGCACTTTGCTCAAGGGCACCTCAGGGCAACCTATCGGAAAGGGGTTTGAACCCCTGATCCTCCGATCATGCGGCTAACACCCTAACCACTAGGCCACCACTGCCCTGTTGTGCCCTACTGTGTGGCTTAACCAATAAAAAGCAACCCTCTGAAACTGTTCAGGTACAGGGACTGGACTGAAAGTGAGAGCCAAAATCTTTGCCTTTCAGGAAGCTTGGAGAACTGTTCCTCAATACATTAAAATACAATAAAGTCTGGCTGTTTGGAAGCAAAAAAATTAAATATAAAGAAATAAGATGGCTTATTTGATTTTTTTCAACTAAAAAAAGCAAGAACTTTTGCTCTTCTTTATAGAATGAAGAATATGGAGCAGTGTGCTGCAGAGTTCTGTCAGGTGTAAGTGGTGAGTGAGCTGGTTTGGAAACTACAGGTCATTTATGGGTGGTTCTAATTAATGTTGTGCAACAGTGGATACACACAGCAGTGCCTTATCTACACTGCTTTTTTTCTAAGAGGACTTATGCAGGGCTTTATATTTAAAGGGTCAATAGACAGAGATTAATTGCTTTGGAAAAAAGCTGAGATTAATTGCTGAGAAAACACAGACACAAGTCCCATTATCTTCCTAGCATTTCTGTCACCATTGCCAGACGTCCCATCCTTGAGTCATTGAGATAATTAGCTGGATTTTGGCCAGTCAGAAGCATCAAGAAACACTGATTGCAAGACTGCTGTGATACTAAATTTCTTTCTTACAACCTGTACAGTTGTATTATTACTGTCGCACCAAAACCCTGTATCTCCAAAATAATGTAAAAAATGATAATAAATAACATTGTTTGGATCATGTAACAAGATTTTATTTTGAGTCATTATTTCATTGTTCTATTCTTCATAAAATATTCAATGTAAGAAGAAGACAAAAAAATCTTTACTTTAAAAAAAGATATTTAAACAAATACATATTTTTTTAAGGTTGCAAATAATAATAATAATAATAATAATAATAATAATAATAATAATAATAATTTTAAAATAGAGAACAAAGGAGATACAAAGTTTTCTTATATGACAGCAACAATATGCTTTTTTAGGTGCACAAAATGTAAAAGAAAAGACTCAAAATGAATGAAAGTAGCTAGAATATTCAATATTTTTATGTGAACTTCTGTTTAAAAATACCAATGCAGTATATATAAGTTATACAGAGGAGCCAGAACATCAGCATCCATCTGACACCACAATTCCAGATGACAGCAACACCATTGGTCAGATAAGTGAGTACTTTCCCGGCTGTTTCTTACAGGTATTTTGTGTTTATGCTCGTACAATGATGCATTTCTGTTTGTTGTAGATTATGCAATGATAGTTTGAATTTTTTTTTTTTTTTTTTTTTTTTTTGCTCAAAAGTTAGCTAATGTCCTTAGTGCAGGCTTATCATCACATATGACCTCTTTGTTTTTCTCTTTTTTTCTCTTCACCATCCAGGCAGTTCTATAAAATCCTTCGAGGTTTCCATCCAAGCTCTGACCACAAGGTGCAAAGTCATCAGCCATCGGTGTCACTATGCCACTGTTTTCATTCTCACACATTCATTTTATCAGTCAGATCTAGACCACCTTCTAGACGTATGACTGACTTATAGCACACTCAGTAAGAACTCGTGGATGTTCGGCCACTAGTCATGATATTACAGTCGTGTTTTTTTTTTAAATATCCTTAAAGCACTTTTGAAAGCAGCACTTCACTCAAAGAACAACACAGCTCAACAAAATCCCACATAAACCACCAACTAAAAAGTTCACAGTTGCAACACAGTTCATTCTTTATACTTTAGTGTCCTCTAGTCAGTTCTTGGCCAAAATGAAAGAGCAAGAGTGATGCAGAGGCAGTGCTGGGTTGGACAAAGTGTGCAAGGCGCTCATGGGAAATGCTGTTTTTTTTGTTTTGTTTATGTTGTAGTGCTTTCAAAAAGACAGTTACAATAAAGCCATGCAACAAGGAGGAATAGGGTTCAAAGGGAGGAGCCACAAGGGATGCATTTCATATCCCAGATTGCCATTGTTCACAGGAGATCTTCCGGAAGTGGTTTGAGAAGTTTGGCTGATGATCAGGCTTCAGGTCTGGTCGAGCCATTCAGCTCGTTTCTGAGCTTTGCAGGTGTGTATGTCGACTGCCTCTTCACAATCCTTGCATTCGACTGCACAGCACCACTTAAACTTACATTCACACTTTGTGATGCGTTTCACACGCGTTGTGTCGTAGCCACGTCCGCAGCACATCACCTCACATCCGTCCATTCCTCGGGATGATTTGTTGCAGACGCGACCTGCTGTGCCCAACGAGCCTTAAAGAAAAAAATAATTCAGAATCATTCATTCAGCAAAAAATGAGTAAAAAATGAAAACCTTTTTATTAAATCATTTTATATTGTCTATACACATTGAAAAAAAAGTAGAATGTTTAGACAAAAAATGGATCTGCAACAGGGGAACCACAGAGCAACTACCTAGCATCCACATGCAACACCCTAATAACTGCCAGAGAAACCATAGCAACAAACCAGCAACTCTTACCAACCATCTGTCCTTCAATGGATACCACACTGCTCTAGTAACAACCGAATAAACCATGTGAAACTTCAAGCAACACCTAAACAACCGCCAGAGCTTGAGCTTCTTGAAAGAAACCCGAAACCCATAAAAAGAGTGTTACTTCTGAAACAGCAAAAATTGCTCAATTTCTTTCTCTAAATCGCTTTAAAAAAAAAAGTCATATAATAAGCATATGTCTACTTATGTACTTGAGTCACCACATGTGAAATATGAGTCAGCAAAAGACAGTTGACTTTGCTGTGCAAATCTCTGCAGTAAAGCTTATAAATGTGGTTTCGTTTTCATTTGAAACTGCTCTGCAGTCAGTAACAGGTTATACATACAACAGCCAATTTGGTAAAGATGTTTTCAGACAAGGGGAAAAAACTATACTTCAGAAGTATAGAATACAGTAAAGAATATGTAACAGTAATAGTGATAATAGTTAAGAATGTATTTATTTATACCCATTCCACGTTTTTTTTTTTATTTCTATGAAAAATTACATTTCCAGTTTTTTTCACGTCCCTTTTTACTGAAATCAATGATGTTATTTGCCACAGCAACTATAATAATCGCTAATAATCTTTTTTCAGGCGTCGTTTGTAATTTTAGGCCATGTCTGTAACAATGTAAAGGTCTTTGATAATGTAATGTTTTTTTTTCAGTCGATCCGGTCTTTGATATCCCCCCCAGATTCTTGAAGAGATTCAGGTCTGGGCTGCTGCTGGACCATTCTAACACATCGATATTTTTATCTGTTAACTATTTATTGACCACATTGGCTGTATGTTGCAAATTAGAAGATCAATGTTGCCCAGGGCCAAGTTTTTTGTTTTTTTTCTGCAAATGTAGTCCTCTTTAAGGCTCTCTGTCCCTATTGGCTAAAAAAGCTACCTCAAAATATTACATCTTGGGCTTCAGTATTTATCCAATTATTTTATCAAAAGAAACAACATCCTTGAGTAAACAACTCTTTAAGTTTTTTTTTTGCCCAGGTGAGCGTTAGCGAAGGAAAGCTTGTATGTCTGTTTTAGACAAGCAGATTCCTTCTTGGTCCACATCCATGGAGACCAGCCTTGTACAGCATCCATTAGTGTCTTGGTGATCCTTTGATTCTTCTTGGCCTCTCACTCTCCTATACTTGCCAACATAGGTGTTACTCTTGGCTTTCCACAACACTTTTTGAGACTTTTCACATTTTGCTTATACTCTTAGATTATGCTTTGCACTGTGGCCACTATAACTTGAAAACATTGAGAAATTTATAGGATTTCCTTATATTATGTTATATTGTTTCTTTATATTGTGAGCAGTCATAATAACCAACAAAGATCCTCAAAAAAGTTAGGCTTTTTGGCTTTAGCAAAAACTGAACTGAAGAGTAACTGACTAAAGAACAGTGTCAGCTGTCATCAGTGTATAGTTGAAGAGGGTTCTCTAGAGCATGTTAGAAATGACCAGGAACATTTGGAATAGTACAGAAGCATTCTTACATCTTATAGAACATTCTTGCATTAGTGACAATAAAAAAAACAAAAAAAACCTAGAATTTAATTGTAAAATTAACATTTCTGACACAATGTCTAATTGCCTTTGGTTACTTATTCAACGTATACATTAGTCAAATAACAATCACTATAGATCAGTCATTTTCATGACTAAGAATAGTTATAGACATTTCTGTCTAAAAGCACAGTGTGATTAATTCTTATATCGAGACGTTTAAGCTGTTCATGAAATGAAACTCTTTGGTGGCAGCTTGTGTTTGGTGCATGGTGTTGTGTTTGTGGTTTAAACAGACTCAGGACAGCAAGGCTCCTGCTCTGAAAGAATCGGTGACACCGGCGTCTCTCCTCTTGCCCCGCGGCCATGCTCACATCAGTTGGAGAGCCATGTTGGCAGGAAGAAAGAATGGCTTTTGAAAAATGAGCCTGTTGTATCCTTGGGGTGCAAATACCACCAGGCAGGGGTGGAGGGGGTGGGCTGAGCGAGGACGCGCTGACCCACTAAAATCACTGAGCTGAAAGCTGTCTGAGTCAGACACAAACCCAAACCAAACACAACCCAGACGAAACACACACCCTGACATGAGTCATGCTCCACTGCTCCAGCGGCCATTATCCACAACAGTAACGCAAACCTAGTTGAGCGCAATCCCGCCACACGCAGTGTCTCTCACACCTGGATCCCCAGATCAGGTGCTTAGTTAATAATCAGCAATTTGGGGTTCCTTAACAGGGTGAACCGTAAACTGTAGATGGTTATTGACTGCTGCGTGTTCGGTGCTGATAAACTGGCCTAACAGATGGAAGAATTGCTCATAGACCTTTAAACATTTAAACTTTTCACTAATTCCTCACCCTCACTGTCTCACAACAAGAAAAGAATTGTATATTTCCAGTGCAACCAATGGCAGTTTGTATAATCTATAAAAGTTGCAAGGTCAATTCATTAGGTACAACAATCAACATGTAACAAATCATTCCCTTGCTTTTCAGTCTCATTGCTGTCTGTCTGCCTGTCTGCCTGCCTATCTATCCATCCATCCATCCATCCATCCATCCATCTATATATATATATATTATGCCTAATTAGCACCACCCACCCCTAAAAGGACAACTTATTTAACCAGCCATAAAACCAGGCAATAATTCAAAATCGAAATCATTTACATACATTTGCCATACATCACAGTAACAAAACAGCCTTTTATATTTTAAGGGGTGAAAAGAGTTGGAATGTTATGGAAACCAAATAATACATAAAATGAAGGAGATTTACATATTCAAATATGTTAAATTAAACTGTGTTTGATTAGACTGATATATAGCCCCTCCTGCACTGAGAGATGTTTGGTGCAATCCGACACAGTGTAGTTCTTACCCCCAAACAGTTTCAGTACAGAATTGTGCTTGTGGGAGCATGTGTGTGTGTGTGTGTGTGTGTGTGTGTGTGTGTGTGTGTGTGTGTGTGTGTGTCAAGTAGGGATGTATGTGAAGTAGTATATTGGCATGTAGGTGAGTGTCTGCTGCTGATGTGTGTCTCAGTAGAGTGCCTGCAGACAGCAGGGTCACAGTGTGAGAATGTCAGGGATTAACAGGGCAGAAACATCATGCTCCACCTCTCCTGACCTCTTCAATGCCCTTACTGCCCCTGTTGCCCCAGGAGCTGTGTGGCAGGGGCCTGAGCTGGAGCAGGTGTGAGAATCGGCTTACTGCCGCTAGCAAATCCCACCTGTCTCACACTTAGCAGCTTTCACGCGCATACTTTACCCACTTTAGATTAATAGGACTGGCTTTAGACACATTAGATGGCAAAACCTTACAGTCCAATGACGTGGTGCTATAAAGTCTCCAATCCAGTCTCCATTGGCTCTTACTGCAAGCTTATTAACACCTCAAGCATCATGAGCCTGGATCTAATCAGGAAAGCTAAGTATAAATTCACCAAAGTTGCACCGAAGATGGATTGCTATCCAATGGCTCGGACTTCTACAGGAAGTATTTTGAGATTAATTTTAGATGATTTGGTAAAATAGCAAAATTGCAATTTTATAGCCTAAACAAGCTTCCTGTTTTATTATTTTCCTTTAAAAAAAATCTTTAAAAAATTCTGTTACTACGCTCTACATTACTATTGTATTGATAGATAGATAGATAGATAGATAGATAGATAGATAGACAGACAGACAGACAGACAGACAGATAGATAGATAGATAGATAGATAGATAGATAGATAGATAGATAGACAGATAGATAGATAGATAGACAGACAGATAGACAGATAGATAGATAGATAGATAGATAGATAGATAGATAGATAGATAGATAGATAGATAGATAGACAGACAGATAGACAGATAGATAGATAGATAGATAGATAGATAGACAGACAGATAGACAGACAGATAGATAGATAGATAGATAGATAGACAGACAGATAGACAGATAGATAGATAGATAGATAGATAGATAGATAAATAGACAGATAGACAGATAGATAGATAGATAGATAGATAGATAGATAGATAGATAGATAGATAGATAGATAGATAGAAAGATATGAGACTGAAAGGCAAAATGTTTAAAAATAAAGCAAATTATTTTTTATGGGGGGGGGGGGGGGGGGGTCTAGTGGTAGTTTACTTGACTACAGACCAAGGGGTCACAGGTTTGAATCCCGCAACCATCATTGGGCTCCTATGCCAAACCCTGAACCCCAAGTTGCTCCAGGAGGACTGTCCCTGTAGTTAGGAATTGTAAGTTGCTCTGGATAATCTCTACTAAATGCCATACATGTAATTGTTATTAGGCTGGGATATTTTTTATACCATTAATTAACAAGCTACAAAATAAATGTGCTTTCTTAGACACACATGTTAAGGACAGATAAAAAACAGAGAGAAAGCATAGATTTCAAGTATTCAGCTTTAGTTTGGTGAATCTTAAAGATGGAGATGTTCAAAAGCAACCTGACTGACTTTAGTAACAGAACTCTATCACAGTTGATTGTGGCAGTTTCCTAAAACCACCACCAATCATCTGAAGGCTGTTTGATTGTTCTTCAGGCAGCTCGTTGTCTAGTTATTGCTGGTGAAAGGACTCACCAAAAAATAAACAAACAACTAAAAAACACAAACCAACATACAAAATATAAAAAGTTTTAATAAAAATTATTATTTTTTGTTGTTTTATGTATTTTTTTTATATTTGTCTTTAGTAAATTCCTGTCATCTGTCAAGCCATAAGAGTCACAAAAACCTGGAAGCAGTTTCTCCTTTAAGTTCTGATCAACTTTGATTTTGAAGTTGGAACCAGTCCAACGTCTTCTTTATTTATTATTGAAGTGTTTTAATATTTTAGTATTAATGGCAGACTTACAATCAGGCAGCATCAATCAGCATCTCTTACCTGCGGCTTTGTCCAGTAAACAATAGTCCGGCGAGTTCTCAAAGTACACTAGGTCGTGTTTGGTGGCGTTCCTGAAGTCCTTATTAGCCACAGTGAATCCTGTTCCATCTTGGTTGACTGTGACTTCAATGGCACCATTGTACTTTTTGCGGAGGTAATCTCCAGTCTTCCGGAAATCAGACATCGCTAACCAGCAAGTCCTCAATGTGCAGGAGCCACTGACACCATGACACTTACACTCCGGCTTCATGAAGCGCCTCACTGACTGGTGTAGACAAGGAAAAGCATGGCTGTTAGAAGCTGAAATACTGAAGTGAGGAAGTGCATTTTTCTGGGATTTAGTTCATGGTTCCTGGTTACTGGTTTCTGGTTAATGGAATCTGTATTGATGATGTTTTGAATTGTTGATCTTAATGTTATGTGTCCACCATCCAAGCTATACACAGTCAAAACAAATGAAGTGAGAATTTGTGATTGTGAAACACGGCACAGCACACAACACAACAAATTGCATTCTTGTATTTAACTCATACACACACAGTGTAGCAGGGAGCAGCCATATGCAGCACCCAGGGGGCAGTGATGGGGACGGTACCATGCTCAAGAGTACCTCAGGTAACCTACTGGTCTAGGATTTGAACCCACAACCCCTCCAATCCTGGGGACTAGTCTCTACCACTAGGCCACTACTGCATAGTGTTTTTTTCTACTTCAAGCCAATCACAGTTGACCTATTTGCATTTTCTGATCTCATATAAATTATCAATGCCTTCTTTTGGGGGATTTTTGGAGAAGTGAACAAATCTGAAGTGTCTTTATTGATCCCAACATAAAGGGATCCCAATATAAAAAAAACATGCTTAGACAAGAGTACGTACCATTCTTCCGCAACGATTGTTATGAAGGTTCACTAATGCTCGTGCATCTTTCACCATGTCTTCTTTTGCGTCTATGAAGGCTTTGGCAAACCTTATTCCGTAGTTAATGTTGTCGCTGCAGCCACCCCAGTCAAACTCGCCTCGATCATCCTTTGATTTGCCGCGCTTGTGCGGGTCACAGTTACATGTCTTCAGTTCCCCTTGGCTGCAGGCACGAGTGATGGCATACACCACTCCTGCAGTGGAGATTGCATACACAAAAGCAGCTTCCCGACTGCCTGCAAAAGAAAAGGCCAGAATAATAAGAAATTCTAACAAAAACGAAAGGATCCAAGCCAAAATTGCGTGGAATCCTCAAAAATAAAGGGGATCAGTGAAGTTGATGACAAACACACACACACACACACACACACACACCACCAACTCACTCACTCACTCCCTCACTTGAATATATAATCACACACTCTATGTTGTTTAAGAGAAAGGCTCCCAATCCCAAACAATATAACACACACCCACATAGCTCATTCATCTGCCCATGACAGCACTGAAAGGACGCGTCAGCACTGAGCGTAAGTGTTACTTTTAAATATTAGTACAGGAGTAATCTCTCTGGGATAGGCTCCTCTCCACTCAGATAAACTGTTTAAAGCCTGGCAGTTTGATACCCCCCCTCACTGCTGCTCTGTGGAAGTCAGCCGAGGTAGGCTGCTTTCTCTAACACCCGCATCCCCACTGAAAGCAACCTCTGTGTTTGCCAACCAGTCACTCGCACTCATTAATCTGGCTAAACTGAAAATGAGAAAACATAAACCATTCACTTCCCGTTGTGCCGGGAAGTCAGTGAACTTGAGACAGCATGGCCTTCATAAAACTCATGGAATCATGTAGGATTATAGTAAGAGTCCCATTTTACTGTCACATTAGTAAGAAAATATTATATTCTTAGGGAGTTTGATACATCAAAAAGAATTTATTAAAGCTATAAATATGGATATTAGGTGTTAAAAATGCCCTTTGGAGGTGTTTGTTAAACAGGCAAAGCTGTTCCTTTAATGCCAAAGCGACTGATCTAAATGTCCCAGTCACAAGAAGATGTCTAAGCACTCATTTAAACATAGTGAGTATAAAGCTTAAATAAACTGTCACGTTCATGTTCTTAATGAGACTGAACCTATTATCTTTCTCCCTAATGGGAACTGGCATTAAAAACTTCTAATGTCCTGTAGATAACCAGGATCAGGGGTGATTCTAGGCCAAGGGGTTAGCTGAGGAGTTGCACCAGGCTGGGGGTGGGAATGGGGTTGAACTGAGCAGAAGTACTGGGATGGGGTGGTTGGGCAGTAACTTGGTTGTTAAGTCTGACACCACTTGTGACAGAACAGCCCCTTCCTGGTCCAAACACTTCTTCAGATCCTAAAACAGCTGCCATGCACCCCGACATTTCATTAACATATGCACGACTGAAACGGCTTCCTCTCTTTTAATAACTGAAAGTAGTGGATCTATCTATCTATCTATCTGAAGATTATTCACAAATATAAATAAAATAAATAGAATGATAAAATTTGTGATTCTACTACATTTCAGGTTTGCTAGGAGATGGAATGAAACAAAGTTGTGGCTCTACAGCAGTGGTCAACAAATCTCCTCCTGTAGGGTCTTAATAATTCCAACCTGTATCTAATGTTATCCTCTCTTACTCTAATAAACCTGATCCAGCCGATGAAGTATACGCAACAAAGCTAATTAGATGAAATTGTGTTTTTGAACATTTTGCTGGAAGGTCACCCAGCACCAGAGTTGCTGACAAGTGATCTAGGGATTCCAAAGCACTGATATACGACAATATCCAAATATGAATCTAGGGTTACCTACAGCAGAAAGACATCTTTAGGAAAAAAAATCAAAAAGATAACCAGAAAACATCTAATTAAGCAGGAATTGGGATTACACAATCGATATACAGGGAATTCAGCTACTTTAAGCTGCACCCATTGCAGAAGGGGCTTTCAGTTGAGGACAAAGAGCTTGTATAGTCTGTGGTCTTGAGCAGCCCCACGTGAGCCCAAGGTCACCATGCCCAATGCCTAACGTTAAATAGAGGGGTATAAATCCCCCATCATTGGCCTGTAGACCAGCAAAACTGTGTTCTCTAGAGTGATAAAACCACATCCAAAACCTTTTGGATGGGTTAGTGTGGTGTTTGTGATCCAGAACTAATTTTGCAGCCGTATCTAACCTCACTGATGCTCAGTCAAATCACATTAATGTTCCACAGGGTGTCTTAAAAACCTTTGGACAAGGATAATATACTGAATGGAGCAAAACTGAATGAAGCAGCTGTCTTCTTTAAAATAGGAGGGCCCGAACAAGATTTTTTGGGGAGTGAAAATCAAGATACTTAATATACTCTTAAGATAATGCCATCTGGAAAGTGAGGTCATCTTCACCCAGCTACCAGCACCAACACTGACTACCATCTCTCCTTATCCCTCTGCATGGTGCTCTGTCTCTCTCATCTCTCTTTGTCTCAGTCCCTCTTACACACAGACTCACATACAAAGAGGCACTCACTGCGCTGCATGACTCTGCCGAAGAGAGTTTGGTCACGGTCGAGTGTGCTGCAGTTCCAGCGGTGGTGTCTAAACTGGTGCTGACACTCACGGATCCACTCCTTACCACCCTCACTAATTGAATGCATCACCTCCGGATATTTCTGACACAGCTGCCTCTGTTTATTCACCAGGCCCGGGACGTTATCACATATCACCCGTGCTCCCAAAGCGCCGATGTACCTGAAAAACACACACACACACACACACACACACACACACACACACACACACACACACACACACACGCGCACACACACACACACACACACTTGTGAAATCCATTTCTAACCTATTCAATCACATCTTATAAATGTAATGCGTTTGAAATTGAACACACATTCCTAGCACATGAAGGCTTCAAATGAACATTAAAAAAGTGAAGTTTAAAAAATGAAACTATAATTCAGAAGTTGACAGCAGAGAGCAAAGATTGGCTGAAGGTGAGAGCACAGAAGGTCCTGACTGTTTTCAAGGTTTGGCAACTGTCTTACTATAAGATTTATTTGGACATGCACATCAGTTTCAGGGGGAGAGGAGGAAAAAAAAAAGAACTGGCAATGAAAGGCCTGAATACCTGGATACTATTGTTAACATTCTACTGCAGTGATTGGCCTAAAAAGGTTTTAATTTAGCTTGTTAAAGTGAATTGATGTATTTAAATCCATTGATCTGAAGGTGGCAGTTCATGCATTGACTAGAATATTGCTTTTGACAATAATATTATAAAATTGCAACATGGTGTGAATGTGTATGCAAGGGCAAAGTGAAAGTGACTATTTGTCATTGTGAAGCTGCAGCACAACACACAGTGAACAACACAAATGCATTCTCTGCATTTAACCCAAAAACACACTGTAGAGAGCCCCATCCAACACCCAGGGAACGGTGTTGGGAACAATATCAATAACGAGATAGGGGCCTAGTTCCTAAACACTAGACCACCACTAGTAAATAAGAAGAGGAAGCTGTGTCAAAAATATCCGGACATGATGCAGACTGTGTTTGTCTGTGTATCTGCCCTGCAACGGAATGCTGACCTGTCCAGAGTGTTCTCTCCCTCCTGCAACTATGGCACTAGTGAGCATAAAGGCTTAGATGATGAATGAATGAATGCATGAATCAGCTTTAATAATAATGAAAAACGTTTAATGGGCAAAAATAAAGTTCTCTGGCTGTTCAAATTGTTACATATTTTGAAATGTTCTCCTTGCATAAACTCAATTTTAGGGCAAGATTTCCACCAGGGTATGATTTTTTTTGAAAGCTGGAAATAAAATAATATTTGATAATGCATATTGCACTGAATCATTTAAAGGGTCAGTATCATTGGAAACTCCAGATTCTCAGCTGCTCATCTAACCTTGGTCACCAAGGGTGCTGGAGTCTATTCCAACCCTCACAGGGCGAAAGGCAGAGAAACAGCCTGGACAGGTTGCCAGTAGAACACAGGGCAGAACCACAGATACACATAATCATACATTCACACCTAGGGGGACAACTTACCATCTCCAATGCATCTGACATGCATTTGCATGCAGTGTGTCTGGGAATCAAACCTAGAAGCTTCTCAATCCTAGAACAACTTTTCCACCTAGCCGGCCCTCAATAAGTTTGATAAAGGAGCTTAACACTAATAAATTTCAAAATATTTCATTCATTTGATACAGTTCATAAATGAAAACTGTAATGCCCTGCCAACCAATAATATATCAGCTTATTCTTCCCAAAAATATTCAGGAGAACAGCATTGCACTCAGGTTCTCTTTTCTCTTTGGGGTAAATCCAGATGTTGACAGTGATATCATACACAATGCTGGTGTAATTCTGCTCTTTAGGGCTCTGAACCGTGTCTCTGCTATCTCTACTAATCTAACTCAACCTTGAGAGATTGCAGGACCTATTTCTCACTCCCACCCTTGCTCTCACTCTCTCTCTCTCCCTCTCTCCCTTTCCCTCCATTTCTCTCTCTCTCTCTCTCTCCCTCTCCCCAGTTTCCACTCCTGTTATGGATGTCCTGTTCCATCCCTGCCCACCATTTGTTTACCCCTAATGCCCCCGTTAAAAGAGACTGACACAAACTATACACATGATACACACACTCTCTGTCTGTCTCTGTCTGATTCTCTCTCTCGTTCCCTCTATGAGCTTTATCTTTATCCACGTTGTAAACAATGTCTGTGTCTCCATCTCAGCTTGAGATACAGCACATATGTCCTCGTGTAACACAGGAGAACACACACAAATGCCCAATGAGCCATACTTTGTTTTTCATATTAAACACTTCTTGATAAAAGAGCTTTTTAAAAGTACTGTACTGTACTGCACGGTGCACCTCTTGCAAGATTTTTGTTCAGCTGCAGCCTCAACTCCCTCATTATTGTTCGTCTTCTCTACAAAGGGATTTGACTTTGAGTGAGTTCATCACTAAAGCAGATTCCAAACAGAATCATTTCTGTGTTGCTGTTAAATTGGATCTGTTTCTGCATATTATTACCTAAAGGCTGAGTAATACTGAGAAATACACACAAACACACACACACACACACACACACACATGCAGACACACACACACACCCGTCTCTGTTTCATATTCACTGGACTAAAACAATACGTTGTAATAAAAACATTCTACCAGCCCTGTCATTTACACTGTGTGAGGGTGTTTTTGTGTGAATGTGTTCAAGTGATCTGATGTAGTGAGGCTTGACTGGTTAAAGAATGCATGAATGTGGTGATTTACCACTCAAAGGGATGGGTAGACAGCTAGCTAAACATGCAAGCAACACACACACAAACACACACACAAGAGGACAATGGAAAAATTATACTGACCACTTAAAATTATAGAATAATAGGATACAGCAAAAAAAAAGATTTTTTTTTCAACCCCTAAAACTTGAGACCATGTGCTTATGTTCGCTTGAATAACATGCCTGCTTTAACCAGAATTATGGCCTGAACTCTCTCCTCCTGTGTCTGAGGCCTGGACAAGCGCCTTTTTCAGCATCCATGAACATGCCCTCAGGTAGAGTAAACTTACCATAATCACCAACAGGGGACATTTAGCTAAGAGTGAACTTTTTGCTGATACTGTGCTTCATACAGTGGTTGTGCAGAAAGAAGTGTTTATTAAGGTTTTCCTAAATATGTAAGTCCATAAAAATATTCATGTACATCTTGCACAATAGTGAATTTCTGAGAGAGAAATTGTCCAATATGTAAGCAGAACTAAGAAAGCTGGCATTAGTTTATTTTATTTGCATATTTGCTCTGTCCCATCTCACAAAGCCTTCTAAGAAACAGAAATGACTGAGAGCAGTTTTGCAGAACTGGATACAAATGAAAAGAGAACAAACATTGACCCAGGCCCCTAAGTACCCTATCCAAAATTTAAAAGGAGTTAACACATAGAGGCTCCAGCTATTTTTATCTCATTTTTTGCTTTGTCTCTATTTAGTGCTGTATAAGTGGAATGTTTGAAAGACATGCATGAATGAGAGAAAAAGAGAGGGAGGGGAGGGAGAGAGAGAGAGAGAGAGAGAGAGAGAGAGAGAGAGAGAGAGAGAGAGAGAGAGGGAATGAGTCCTAGAAGGAGAAACAGAGATAAGATGATTGAAATTGCTGCAGTCTCTCTTCAGTGGCTTATTTCAGCTAAGCAGAATTCTTTCAGAACACATTATGTGCTAAATGTCTGAATGGCTAAGCTTGTACATGTGCATTTGTGTCAGCTGGTGCCATAGCAGATGATGAACAATGTCTGTGCCAAGTGTTTATTTGTGGGTTTGTGTGTGTGACTGACAATCTAGGTCATAAAGCACTACTAGCATGCAAGCAGTTTAAATTTCCGGTGAAGGATCTAACATTTACCTTCTATGCCCAAACTGAACATAATGTAAGCCACTTCCCCATTCCCTTTTTAAATTATTCAAGTATATGACAAAGGGGGAAACCTGATGCGAAAGGAAAGATTACGTGCCATCATGTCCACATATGGAAGGGGGTTTATATACATATGTAGAATTTGTAAAAATACACTGTAGATTTATAGATCTACAGTGCAGATGTGAAGAGGTAGACGTGTGGGGGGGTAAGGCTGTAGATATGTAGGGATATAGATGTGCGGAAGTGTGGGTTGTGTAGATGTGTAGGTGTGTAGAGGTGTAGGTGTGTAGAGTTGTAGATGTGGAGGTTTGGAGGGGTGTAGAAGTGTAGGCGTGTAGAGGTGTAGGTGTGTAGATGTGTGGAGGTGTAGATGTGTAGATTTGTAAATGTGCAGGGGTGTAGATGTTCAGGTGTGTAGGGGTGTAGGTGTGTAGATGAGTAGATGTGTAGAGGTGTAGGTGTGTAGGGATGTAGATGTGTAAACATGTAGAGGTGTTTGATGTGTAGGGGTGTAGATGGATAGAGGTGTAGGTGCGTAGAGGTTCGGGTTTGTATGGGTGTGTAGACATGTATTTGTAGGTGTGTAGGGGTGTAGGCGTATAGAGGTGTGAGGTGTAGAGCTGTATGGGTGTAGGCATATAGGAGTGTAGGTGTGTAGGAGTGTAGGTGTGTAGGTGAGTAGGAGTGAAGGAGTGTAAGTGTGTAAGAGTGTAGGGGTGTAAGTGTGGGGGGTAGCGGTGGTCTAGTGCCTATAGACTTACGGCTCATAAGGTCTCATGTTTGAATCTGGCACTACTATCAGTGGGTCCCTGAGCAAGACCCTTAACCCTGAGTTGCTCCAATAATTAGGACATGGAAGTCACTCTGGATAAGATGTTCAATGCTGCAAATGCAAATGTAAATCTAAGTGTGTAGGAGTGTCAGTGTGTGTGTGTAGGTGTGTAGCTGTGTAAGTGTGTAGGAGTGTAACTGTGGAAGTTTGTAGAGGTTTAGGAGTGTAGAAGCGTAAGTGTGTGTGTGTGTAGGTGTGTAACTGTGTAAGATTGTAGGTGTAGGAGTGTAGAAGTGTAGGTATGTGTGTGTAGGTGTGTAACAGTGTAGGTGTGTAGCAGTGTAACTGTGTAAGATTGTAGGTGTAGGAGTGTAGAAGTGTAGTATGTGTGTGTGTAGGTGTGTAGGAGTGTAACTGTGTAAGATTGTAGAGGTGTAGGAGTGTAGGAGTGTAACTGTAAGACTGTAGAGGTGTAGAAGTGTAGAAGTGGAAGTGTGTGTGTGTAGGTGTAACTGTAAGATTGTAGAGGTGTAGGAGTGTAGAAGTGTAAGTGTGTGTGTAGGTGTAACTGTGTAAGATTGTAGAGGTAGAGGTAGAAGTGTGGGTGTGTGTGGTAGTGTGTAACTGTAAGATTGTAGAGGTGTGTAGAGGAAGTGTAAGTGTGTGTAGGTGTAGAGTGTAACTGTAAGACTGTAGAGGTGTAGGAGTGTAGAAGTGTAAGTGTGTGTGTAGGAGTGTAACTGTGTAAGACTGTAGAGGTGTAGGAGTGTAGAAGTGTAAGTGTGTGTGTGTAGGAGTGTAACTGTGTAAGACTGTAGAGGTGTAGGAGTGTAGAAGTGTAAGTGTTTCAGGTAGTTGTGAGTAATCACAGATTTTAGAGGTGAGGAGTGTAGAAGTGTAAGTGTGTGTGTGTAGGTGTGTAGGAGGTAGAAGGTGGGGCAGCCAGGTGTGTGTAGGAGTGAAGGTAAGGTGTGTGTAGTGTGTAGGAGCAGAAGTGTAAGTGTGTGTGTAGGTGTGTAGGAGTGTAGAAGTGTAAGTGTGTGTGGTGGTGTGTAGGAGTGTAACTGTAAGACTGTAGAGGTGTAGGAGTGTAGAAGTGTAAGTGTGTGTGTAGGTGTGTAGGAGTGTAGAAGTGTAAGTGTGTGTGTGTAGGTGTGTAGGAGTGTAGAAGTGTAAGTGTTTGTGTAGGTGTGTAAGAGTGTAACTGTAAGACTGTAGAGGTGTAGGAGTGTAGAAGTGTAAGTGTGTGTGTGTGTAGGTGTGTAACTGTAAGATTGTAGAGGTAGAGTGTAGAAGTGTATATGTGTGTGTAGATGTGTAGGTGTGTAGAGGTGTAGGTGTGTAGAGTTGTAGAAGTGTATGTGTGTGTGTAGGAGTGTAACTGTAAGATTTTAGAGGCGTAGGAGTGTAGAAGTGTAAGTGTGTGTAGTGTAGGAGTGTAGAAGTGTAAGTGTGTGTGTGTAGGTGCGTAGGAGTGTAAGTAAGATTTAGAGGTGTAGGAGTGTGTAGAAGTGGGTGTGTGGGGAGTAAACTGTAAGATTTTAGAGGTGTAGGAGTGTAGACGTGTAAGTGTGTGTGTAGGTGTGTAACTGTGTAAGATTGTAGAGGTGTAGGAGTGTAGAAGTGTAAGTGTGTGTGTGTAGAGTAACTGTAAGACTGTAGAGGTGTAGGAGTGTAGAAGTGGGTGTAAAAAGTAGGGTGTGTAGAGTGTAGAAGTAAGTGTTTGTGTAGGTGTGTAGGAGTGTAGAAGTGTAAGTGTGTGTGTGTAGGTGTGTAGGAGTGTAACTGTAAGATTTTAGAGGTGTAGGAGTGTAGAAGTGTAAGTGTGTGTGTAGGTGTGTAGGAGTGTAGAAGTGTAAGTGTGTGTGTGTAGGAGTGTAGGAGTGTAGAAGTGTAAGTGTGTGTGTGTAGGTGTGTAGGAGTGTAGAAGTGTAAGTGTGTGTGTGTAGGTGTGTAGGAGTGTAGAAGTGTAAGTGTGTGTGTGTAGGTGTGTAGGAGTGTAACTAAGATTTTAGAGGTGTAGGAGTGTAGAAGTGTAAGTGTGTGTGTAGGGAGTGTATGTGTAACTGTAACTGTGTAGGAGTTTAAGTGTGTAAGAGTGTATAGGTGTAGAAGTGTAAGTAATTACTTTGATGTTACAGAGTTTAATGCATATCTGCGTCATGATATATTATTGAGATGAATGAATCGTGTGCTCGCGCGCGTGTCTGTGTCTGAGCCTGGCTGTTTGTGAGGCTTCGTTTATTTCTCTGTAAGGTCTTTGCTGAGTGGGCTGGCAGGTCCCTGCACTACACGGCAGACTGCTGATGTTCACTATCAACCAGTTCAAGCAAATGAGTCTTAGAAGTGTGGGCGCGCGCTCTCCCCAAGGCTAAGTTGAGCTCCTCGCGCCCGCGGGATCGCGCGCGCGCCTGTCTGCTCAGCGCGAACGACGCGTGGTTCACACGTTGACGCGTTCAGGTGGAAAATGCGCGCTCAGGTTATGAATCCCTGTCATTTCCCAAAACGAGTTTCCTTCACTCGGCCGATGGAAATGAGATACCTGAGTGGAAGCACTTTTTTCGTTATTTCAAATGATTAAAAATACAATTAAGCTATCATAACAGACATCACCACCAGGACGAGTCCACGCGCGGAGTGAGGATGAGGAGCAGGATGATGAAGGCGCAGTACAGCCGCGAGGAAGCGCGAGCGCCGTCCCCTGAGCTTGCGCCACCGGGGCCCGTTCCGCCGGGTCTCCGGAGCGCGGCGGCGGGCTGGGTCACTGCAGGCATGGCTGGAGTTTGTTATCCTCGGTTACGGCGGACGAACGGAGACCAGCGCGTGTCCGGCGCTCTCAGTAGCGCGCGAGCATCACGGCCGGCCAGACGCGGCGCTGCGCGCGGGCAGTGCGCGCTCCACCGAGCAGCAGCGCCGATCTGCGCCAGAGCCAGCGCGTGCCATTTAAAAAGTTTTCCCCGCGAGCTGGCAGAGGCAGCAGAAATAATCCGAGCCAGACACTGAGAATTTCTCGCTTTTCTCTGAGTGTGCGTGCGCTTTTTCTTCTTCTTCTCTCTCTCCCGCGCACTGGCACCTTCTGCCAGGAGCAGTCAGGACCTGCGCGAGACCAGCCAGAGCGGGCGTTACAGCGTGCTGTGGAGGAGGTGGTGGCGCGAAGCAGAGAGAGAGAGAGAGAGAGAGAGAAGAGAGAGAGAGAGAGAGAGAGAGAGAGAGAGAGAGAGAGAGAGAGAGAGAGAGAGCGTGCAGCTCGTGCACGATGCGCTCCCCACACTTCACCTGCAGAGCAGACGCGGTCCCAACTGTGAGAGTTATATATATAGGCACATATATTTTTATTTATATATTATATATATTTTTTTTATAACACCACTAACCCAGCTCCTAGGAATTATTGTGGGGAGAAGAAAAGGACACAGGAATAGGAACTGGATATATGACTGATATACGAGTAAAATAAGTAAAATAACAGAAATAAATGAATAAAATCAACCTACAATCCATCACAGCTGAGAACCCTGGTTTAGCTCCTGCAGGTTGTGCATCCAGCGAATATTCTAAAGCTGCAACTGAAACTCTGTATAGCAGTAACACTGTAGCTGGGCCTCTTCCAGATCAACAGAATCATCATTAACTGATGAGCTGAATCAGATGTGTTTGAACAGGACCAGATTTTAGTTCTTCGATTCTGGCTGCATTTCACAGATTGCCTTACCTGACTCGAGGCCTTGGGTTCCGGGAATTAAGTGCGTAATGCTGGGATGTCTCTGGTGAGAGAACTTAGATCAAATGATCAAAAGCCAATCCCTTAAGTAAACAGCACCTTTAGCTCCAGTGCTGTTACATTCCTGGGAGACCTTTACAATAATGCGATCTGGTGGAGGAATCGACCCAAATCCCTCTCGGAATTGAATTAGCTGACCCAAAGTGTTGTTTTCACCAGGAACTGAGGAAACAATTCTAATGTTTATGCTTAAATCTTTAAATAGGCTAAGCTTCTTTTTCTGACATTTTTATTTCTTCTTAAACTTTACCCTCTTGTAGCAGAGCCTTTCGTTCCCTTAATGCTAAAAAGATTGGCTGAGAAGTGCTATTGTGTGTGTGTGGGTTTGGAGGAGAAGTGGGGGGAGTAGGGTGTGTGTGTGTGTGTGTGTGTGTGTGTGAGGTGGGGGGGGGGGGCATAATTCCCTGCAGTAACTCTAGTAGTGTGTGTTTTCCTGCATATCCAGTGTTACTGTATGTGGATATAGTTTACTTCATTTCAATTGGATCAGATTCTATCTGTGTAGAATTCCGACTTTGTGAGAAAAAAATCTGTAAACCCAGCTCTGTTGCAACCCTTGTATATAAATAGGGCTAATTAGAGTGAGAAAAAAAATTCTTAGCAGACTGCCGGATCTTCTGATGA
Organism: Hepsetus odoe; assembly: GCA_017165825.1. NCBI lineage: Eukaryota > Metazoa > Chordata > Actinopteri > Characiformes > Hepsetidae > Hepsetus > Hepsetus odoe. The sequence goes on along the minus strand of CM029373.1, from coordinate 21,307,747 downwards.
GTCAGCAGCATCACTAAGAATGTGACAAATTTTCATGCTAACTTTCCAAGACATGTTCAAATAAAGCTGCATACTGACTCAAGGAAATGATGAGGAAGCCAGTTCTCTGTCTGATAAACTGAGCTCAGATCACTGACACGAGGTTCAAACTTCCCTCCGTGCCCGATTAAACCTCTGTGACCTGCGCCTATGTAAATCAGAAAGCAGTTTTGCAATGAGCTGACATCATGCTGCTACTGCATTTAGCCTGCCTCATTCCGGCCAATTAGGATGCATGTGACTGGTGTCCATCCACAGAATTAGAATGAACTACCAAAGCTCTTTGTAGCATGGAAACCTGATCTGGAACATCACAGCTGGTTGTGTGAGAATACTGTGGGTTAATTGTGCCCGTATGGTGGTCAAGGTGTCTATTTCACAACAAAAGTATCTTGGGACCTACAAAAATACACCCACTGTACACTTTAAACATAATACAGGAAGATATATACACAGGTTATGAGGAACATCTGCTTAATAGGTCACTATACAGGTGTAAATAGCTCTCTGTTGTACGGAGCCGCCATGAACCCACTTATTGTGACCTCTTGTCCAGGTTTGATCAGAAATGATTTGGGTTATAACAGCGCAGTGGTTCTGTAATGGTAGTGTATGTAAGGTTGTGGTGAATGCAGAAATTCTGGGGGGTCAGGAAAAGCTGATCTTTGACTCAGGATTAGAGCAAGGTCCTTATCCAGTCTAGCCCGGTGAAACTCCTGCTTAGACACACTTGGTTTAACCCAACAGATAATTGCCAAGTTTAGTTAATGTGACTGAGGGTGGACACAAGTCGCCCCAGGACTATACACTAGCTAAGTGAGGAAACAATATACAACCCCCTCCAAAAGTCCTGGGACAGCAATTAAGCTGTAAATACTGGGAAATAAGAGGTGAAAATCTCTCATCTCATGTTTATCTTTTGATCTCAAATTGAAATGTTTTCACCAAAATGAATGGCCCAATACCTTTGCAGGAAACTGTATGTGTTTCTAATAAAGTGGTCATCTGGACTGCAAGAATGCAGACTTATTTGTCCAAACAGGTCAATGAGCCCAATAAATTTGAAAGGTTGAAAGTTGAATAAGGTTAGTTGGTAACACTCGACATGCTGTCTTTTTATGATTACAGTTCTGCCTTTTATTACAAAATAGCCAGCTGGCTGTCTACACGTGAGGAAAGGTCTTTCATTGTGCAGAAAAGCATGTGTGGATCTCAGGATGAGGTAAAAAATATTTGTTTTGCCATATTTATGGCAGATGCAACAAATTATCCAATGTGGTCACATTTGACAGCAGTTAATGCAGCTTTCAGTTTCAGGTTGGTAGGTCTTACTCCATCCAAAGAGAGAAGAGCCTGGCCTTGTATAATCAGAAATAATTGGCCAGGGACAGGGTCAAAGTGGTCACTTACTGGACAAACTTTCTTATAAGAACTTTGGAACCAAAGGAATAAATGAAGAACAACACAATGAGTGGAAAATGTTCTGTATGGGAAAGAGAGGGAGATGACATGGGAATGACTTGCCATATGAGACTGCTAAAATCACGATGTGACATCATTGTCATGTCCTGTGCACTGTCGGCAGTTTTTTTTATTTTTTTTTTATATTTGATTAATAACTCAAGGTGACCACCATGAATCATATCACCTGGGACACTGGAACATGCTCCTGTGAGCTCATAGTCTATTCCTGTATATGTGTTAGTGTGTATGTGTATGTGTGAGTGTGTGAGTGTGTGTGTGTGTGTGTGTGTGTTTGAGGAGTAAGGCCTTGTTCAGTGTCTTCTGCTTTGGCTCTGATTCAAGAATGGGGACACTGTGGGTGTCCTCTCTCCTGTCTGGCCAGAAAAAGACACCCAACTATTTTAGCCAGGTGTTCTTCCAAAGTTCACTGGTGAATCTCCTACTGCACGTTGGGCTCGATTAGCCTTTGATCACATAGAGACGTATTAACGGCCCTGAGCTTTCTGTGCTACCTGCTGTGGACGCTCACAACAGCGAGATGCTTACGTGGGTGTGAAGGCCTGTGTGTGAGAAACAGACAGGCTGAAATATTGCACACTTTTAGTGCTAAAAGGATGACAGAAGTTTTTTTTTCCCTGTTCTTTGAGTCAGTGGTTAAAAAACAATGCTGAGTATGCATTAAAGGCAGTCATCGGTTATGTCATCCAGTGCTGTTCCGCTTCTGAACTTTTCATCTGCTACTGAGTTAGCACAAAACCACAAGATGGAAAATCAGCTGCACTATGTAAAAAGTTATTTTTCAAACAATTGTTAGATTTGTTACAAGTCATTGCACAAGCACTGCTCCAATTTCAGCTACTTCAGCTACTCATCTTCCCACCAATTGTCACTTCACTACATATGTGTACAAAAATGTTCAAAGCACCTTTAGCAACAGTGGACTCCTTGTCCCTTAGTATTATTATGCTGTGTAGGCGTGACCCTTTAAGTTTAGGAAACAGTGCCAAAACACCTAGTGGATCAATTCACACATTTTCATCATTAGCATGCATCAATCGCATATAGGGACCAAAACCAGAGGCTTCAGATTAGAGGCTAAAGGCAGCTCATTATTAAGACCCTAAAACATTTGTTCTGGTCTAAATAGATAGGAGTGCTGGTGACCTGACGTTCAGTGGTTACAGTCTACACAATAAATTGCTCTCCTCTGAAACAGAACTGTCCTACTCTCCCGCTTGCTTTCTTATATCACATTACTTTTAGCCTATTCTGCCATTCTGCTGCCCATTTAACTTCACTTATAACTCCTTTAATTGACCTTCTTCAGTCATTTGGAGAAATGGTCCTTCTGCAAGTGGTGAAAATGAGTAATGATGCAGATGATGGGAAAGTAGGGAGTTGTGGGTAAAGAATGATATTGTGTGTCTTGAGTGCTCTAATGTACTGAAGCTTTAGATAGTGAAGAGCAGCAAGCTGAAGAGATTACATAAAGACAAAAGTAGGGTAGATGCATGAGTGACTGGATCACATTAATCAGCAGAAATCCATGAGCATTACACTTACACTCTGCTAAAGGTCATCAACAATACAGCACACTAAATATACCAGTCTGGATCATGGGGGAGAGAGAGGATTTTCCCACTGTCATCTCTCCAAACCTCTATATCACACAGCCACTAATTTACTGTCTCGTAATTTTAGAAGCTCTGACAGGGAGGCTGTGAGGTTTTCACATTCACACTTTCTCAAGTGTTTTGGAGACTTCTCAGTAAGTCACACTTTTTAAAAAACCTGCTGTAAAACATGTAACCTCTTGTCATCAATCAGGCAATGGTTTATGGGAATTAAACCATTTAAATTAAATTTCCAACTTTAAGCTGAATTTTCAATAGAATCGTATTTAATAGAATAGTGAATAAACCGTTTTTATTCTAGGGAATCATAGGCTCAGTTTTAATCTAATATCCCAATACCCAAACTGAAAATGATCCCATCTGATTCTTCTGTGTTTTCAAAGTAGAGATAGCTAGGCTGAGCCATGTATATACTCTGATCACAGATAACATTAAAACCACTAATATGCCTAATATTCTGTAGGTCCCTCATGCTGCCAAACAGCTCTACCAATGAGGCATGGACTCCACAAGACCTCTAAGGGTGTACTGAGGTATCTGGTAGCAAGACGTTAGCAGTAGATCCTTTACGCAAATCCTTTACATTAGATAAGATGAGGATTAAAGGTCCCGAAATAGTAATAATAATGAGATGTTGTTTATAACATTTATTAAATCAGATTACATAAATCTTTGGATATCTCAGGAGACACTGATCGGTTGTGTGGAAGCCGCAATATATCACCCAGGAACTGTCCAGAAAAAGTGTCATAGCAAGAGAGAAACTTGTGATGGAAGCCACAAGAGGCCAAAAATCACTCAGCTACAGTGTTCAGACACTGAGACTGTAGAGATGTCGAGTCTAAGATATTAAGAGCTCTGCATACAAGTGGTCTCTATGGGAGGGTGGCTAGAAAGAAGGCATTATTAAAGAAAATCCACATTAAAGCACATCTGGAATATGCCATAAACCACAAAGCTAAAATGTGGGATATGGTTTTTCGGTCATAGAAAAAAAAGCTTTTTGGCCAGCATTCAAAAGTGCTGTGTGTCACAAACTTACACCAAATGTCATGCTGATAGTAAAGTATGGGGGTGGCAGCATCGTGTTGTGGGGATGCTTCTCTTCAACAGGGACTTGTTATATTCTGTTATCTAGGGACTAGGCTCCAGGATCGGAAGGTTATGGGTTGGAATCCCAGACTGTTGGATTGCCCTGAGGTACTCTAGAGCAAAGTACCGTCCCCATCACAGCTCCCCAGGTGCTTTCAGTAGCTACCCCCTGCTGCACGGTGAAATGCAGAGTGTGTAATTTGTTGTGGTCCTCTTTGGGTTGTGCTGTGCTTCACAATGACAAGTTGTCACTTTCACTCAAAAAAATGAAGTCTGTGCTGTGCTTTGATAAACATATTGCCAAACTTTAGGTGAAGGGGGTTTGAAGGTGCCTTGTTGGTGCTCACTGGACAGTAAGATATCATCATCATGTTGCTTATGCTTAGAAATGCCCCTGATGATACACTTACTGTACTTATTTAATATCTCATTCATTTACCCAATACTGCAACAAGTCTAGATTTTAAAAAACAACTTGATGCTGATGCTGCATGTTATAGATTGGAGCAAAGAAAAGCCTGTTGTTTTTTCAGTAGTGGTACAGTTTTACGCATTTCTCATCACTCGGCCTTTAAAGTTGCACATGAACTGCAGCACTACTGAACAGATGAGTGCGCAATCTCTCCCTGGCTCCCTCTCAGCAGGACGGCAGCCTCCCCAGATTTCTGTGTTTATAACTGATACAAGTGTTTGTTTGCTCACATAAACAAAGACATGGGGCAACAATCTTGCCTCAACCTCTCATTCACTTTCTCTCTTGCTAAAAGAGCTAAAAGTGTCTTGTTTTCTCTGGCAGTACATGTTTCTGAGGAGTTTCTCAGCTTTTTCATTCAACAAACGGAGCCTTGTTTTTTCAATGAGCTCTGGAGTCTAAGTTCCTAAATGGAAAGGAGAGGGAATAACAAACCAAATAACCTTCCTTTACATGTGGCGCACCTACGTCTCAGAGCTCAGAAGTATTATGGATTCGGTTTTTGAGGACGTCCACTGTTACAGACAAACCCTGGATGGAGTGTAAAATGTTTTGTCGTTGCCTGAGTCATCCCACGGCGGTAAGCTGATTGATTTGTTGTTTATTGCGCTGAGCTCATCTCTCCATCAAGTTAAATCCCCTTTCATTCTTCCATTTGCCCCCCCCATCTCATGCATTCCAGACAGTGCAGAAACAGCAACACTGGCCGTAAAACACAGCAGCAGTGCAGCTCAGAATACACACACTGACACTATTTCACAGGCGATGAACTGCTTACTGGGCCGGCACAGGTACGCAGACCCTTAGTGTTACCCAAAAATGTCAGTCATTTCCTTTTCAGTCAAAGACCAAACAGCCAGCATTTCAGATTTGGGGTTAAATTGATTTAATTTCATTTTACAGTTCAAAAAAATATCCTATTTAAAATATCACCCTGGCAAGTGCCAAAAAAAAAACCCAAAAAACTTTTCTGTCCTGAAGGCAGCTTTGGTGAAGACACACTAATTCTATTATGGGTGTGTTTGTGCAAGGAAAGAACCAAACTGTGCCGGACTCCAACCCAAATGATCTGGAACTAAATCATGCATTAGGTTTAGATAGCCCTGCTAGACCTGGAGCTGCTGATGGTTCACACTCTGCACATGTGTGTTTGTGTAATCTGTGTTTGTGTGTGTGTGTGAAACGGGTTTGTGTGTGCGTCGTGTGAAAATATCCTTGTCAGCAGTGCTGTCAGTTCTGTGTGGGGTTAGGGTGTTGATGTGCCTGTGAACCTTGTTGTAAACTGTAGTCTCTCTCTCTCTCTGAGACTAGGCTATATTAAATAAACTCAAGATTCTGTTTTAATGCACAATAACAAAACCTTTAGGTATTCAATCCACTTCCTAAATCTAAGTCTCTCCTATGGTATTAACTTAAAGTCATATCTTTAGCTGGGGTCAAAAGTTTACATAAACTATTCATGTCCGTGTCTTGTAAATCTACAGTCATCTTTCTCAAATCTGCACCGCGCCCCCAAGACTGACCCATTGTAAAGCGAGTTGTTGAAACCAATGAGTGCTGTCAAACAAAACCTTCTTATGTTGACACTGATGAGCTACCAGTTTTAGTCAGTCATGATCACTCAGTCCGGCAAATGAAAAGACTTTAAAGAATTACATTTACAGTTACTTTTTGAAACCAGTAATAAATCCCAGGCATATTAACTGTCAACAATTATATAAAATGTCACTGTTAACATTTTAGTTTTTTATGACAGGAAGCATTTTGGATGCTGTCACATTTCTTACTGAGACCAGGAGACAAAAAATGATCATTTCACTTCCTGTGATTTTCACTCTGCATGTTTGTAAGTTTTGGACATGTGAGAACATACGCTATAGAAAGGTAGCCTTATACTAGAACCCTCTGTCAGATTACAAGAACAGCATCTCTCATTACAAATGGCTGTAGAGAGAGAGATAGAGAGAGAGAGAGAGAGAGAGAGAGAGAGAGAGAGAGACAGAGAGACAGAGAGAGAGACCACCATGAGTTAGATTAGAAGCACATGGGGTGGTAATATAGAGAGCTGTGCCATCTGGCTGTGCTATCACCCACTTAACCAAAGTTCCTCTCAGAATGTGTACCTGATCAGAAAATCCTGAGCTACACAGGCTTCCATGACATGAATCTCTCTGCATTCTGGTTAAACTTCTTAGTCTCGACATACGACTCTGTGCAGAGTGATTAACAATTGTTGAAATTTTTTAATCTTGACAGAAAACATGTCACTAAAACACTAAATCACATTAGAATGAATAAACATAAACATAGGAACACAGGTGGTATGGTGGCACAGTGGGTCAAAGCTGTTGCCCCACAGAAAACAGTCTCTGGGTTCAATTACTGGATGGGGCAACCTGCGTCTATGTGTCTGGACTAGCAACCTGTCCTTGAGCGGTGGGACAGGATCCACGACCCTACTCAGGACAAGTGTCTGAAATAATGAATTCATTAATAATATTGTATGTTAGTAAACGTGGAAGAGCATGCAAGCTTGCTAGCATATCGCTTAGTGATGGGAGAGAGGGAGGGCCATTTTATTCAGACTGAACCTAAATGTGCTATTATGGACTCCCAGCCATGCATAACTGTGGTGTGGTAGTGGATCAAACTCTTAATCTACTGATCATAGGTTGAAAGCAGGTTGTTGTTAGTAGCCCACCACGCAGTAGACAGGGGGTTTGATTGTCACCACGGGAAGCTAATTCATCTGTAAGGTGATTCGATCGTCGGTAGCTCTAGAGGGGAGCGCCTACCGACTGTGTTTACAGAAACATTACTATCTTGGTTAGGTTTGGTTCTCAGGATAAAAACAATCCAGTCATGACTTTACCAGCATTGAATTTAATGTAACGAAGGACTAATTAGCTGAAGTAGGTACCGGATGCTGTGTTTAGGGGGTTCCTTGAGGAGAGTTCTGGAAGTGATTCAGCTAACATGCACATATAATCACAATATATTGTTCATTTTGTTCATTAGCATTTATTCTAATGCTACTGCCCAGAAATTTGTGATTTTCTCACTTTTTCTTAGTGTTGCACTACACGTTTTATTAACCCCAATGAATGTATTTTGTAACAAATATAAAGTTAGAATGAACAATCAAAGGTTTTTGCAGTTTAGAGGAAAAGGTTCCATTTTCTACTTCTTACATTTTCTCTATTTTTGATGGAAAGACTGTTGATTCCTCCTGTCCTCTGCTGCTTTTCTCTTAAAAGACTTGAACGTAATCCCACAAGTAATCGCTCTATTCTTCAAAACTGTCTGCAATCTGAAAATCTTTCTTTTTTTAGTAATGGATAATGATTGCCCTTTTTTTGTACTTTAAACATCTAATCCTTTTACACCACTTGCCTTCCTCCTCTATCCTGGTTGCGGCATGGCTGGGCCGGAGAGATGGGGATAATCTATAGCAGACTCAAAATCTCCCCCGTCCCCCCTTTCGCCTCTCTTTCATCCCGCTTCTCTTTCCTTTCATCCCTCACTTCTCTCTCATCCCTCTCTCTAAGCACTGCCTGTAGTAGAGGGCAGAGAGGAGAGGAGGAGGCAAAAAGGGATTTATTTCTTCCATACCAATGTTCTCATCCATAAATCACAGTTCCCCTTTTTTCTTACATCACAGTTGCATGGAGTGTGTATAGGGCTTAGGGATGTGGAGGTCTCATTCTTCATGGTCAACTAATCAGTGGATGGTATGAAGGACTAATCGATTATTTGGCCTGGGTCGACAAGCACGAAAGTTGGCATGGATGAGAGCGAGCAGAGTCCAAGACTTGCAGTCTTTTGTGATGAAAAAATAACTGCCTTTAATCAGTGAAAGTCACCCTCAAATTATTAATCATCCTTCACCACCATCTGAATTCTGTGTATGTATAATGGATAACAGAATAAGATTCTAACAGCGTTAGGAATATAAACAAAAGCAAGTTGCTCAACAATGTCATCAAAAGCAGGAACGCCATATTTACTGAAAATGCCAAGAACAATAAACTCAGCAGGTCCTTAATATAACAACAAAATAAGGAGCATCTCATAGTTATGAGAAAGTATTTCAGTGATGTAAAAAACATGTGTTTTCCATTATTACAAACATTTCTTGTAATGATTACAAAGTATCTCGTTGTAATGTGTCATAAAAATGTTACACTGTCCTATAGTGAATTAAAGCCGATGAGTAATTTAACAATATTATGAGTCCATGTCTAACTTACATTACATTTACATTTACGGCATTTAGCAGACGCTCTTATCCAGAGCGACTTACAACAGTGCTTTGTTTCCACATTAGATCATCATCATCTTGGTAACCAGCTCAGCTCAGCAACTGCTGATTAGCTATTACAACCTAAGCAACAAACTTTGTTGTCCTAATTATAGATTACTTTCTTGCAATTATGATGTCATAATTATATCAAAATGGAAATTCGTTTCTCACAATAATGATGAAATATGTTCATATTTTCAGTGATATTTCTTTCTTTTCAGCTATATGCTGTACGCAAACCCACATTAGCAGAAATCTGCTAATCCTCCAATTACTAATTCACTCAATAACTAATGTTTTAATCAAATAAATAATCAATTGATGGCTAATACCATCCATAATCTACTTAAGAACTTGCATTCAAAATTTCTTTCTGTTAGAATCTGTGCTCATGTACTCCATGTCTTTCTCTCCCTCTCTTTTTCTCTCCCTCTCTTGTCAGTTTTGGGGCAGGTTGGGAAAGATTTATTTGGCCTGTCCTGTGCCTGACTTCATTTGAAATGGAGAGTGGATCCATGCTGCTATCAGAGCCATAACTCTCTCCCTCTGGGGTAAGCAGCGGCCAGGAGCTGGAGTGAGAGGAGAATCTCAGCGTGTCTGTCCAGAGATTAGGAATGGCCTGTTCATTATCCATCTTCCTTTAGCCTCAAACAATACAACAACGTTCCAGATTTCGCACCTCTACCAGAGCCGAGCTTCGAGAAATCAATTACAAGGCAAATGAAAATGACTGATGCTTGAGTGATCTGAGGAGCAGAGAACGTTCCTTGAGCCTTTCAGAAGTCTACCTACTTCTGTGAATCATAACTCAGCACTAGAGCCAGAATTAGAGTCTTGCTCCGAGAAAATACAATAAAACAGTACTTTTCACCTAGAGATCGCACCCTGCAGTGCTCCCCTTGCTTCGTCCCATCTTTCACCTGTAGACATGCAGTACGCCAGACAGCTCGCTGACTCATGCATTGAGTCTTTTATGGCAAAAGAGGTGGTTTGGACCTAAATAAAAATGCCACATTTTAAGTCATGGTAATGTTATTGCTCTAATGCTGAAAAACAGATACTTTAGTTTTTTTCAGCAGTTTTTAGCCATCAGTAAGCATGACTATATCTTTACACCTTTGCCTCATAAAGTAATTTTAAATACAATTGCTTGCATGCAACAAAAATACTTTGCACAATGAAAATGCTACCCCTATTTATCTTGATTTCCATTTTTATAGATAACAGTATGACATCCAGTGTCAGAAACCATTTGAGCAAGTCTATTCAAGATCACTTAAGAAAATGCCTTAAGTAAATTCAAGCATACTGCCTGCACATTGCAAAGCAGAGGTGTGGGCTCCAGTCACATGACTTGGACAGGAGCACACCTGTGAGCAGGAGCACAGCTGCTGACTTCGACTTCGACGCCAATGGCTTTGAGACAGATAACTTGAAAACACTCAAGACCCCAACTGAGAGAATATGGAGAGCGAATTTTCACGTAAAGGAATGCATTTCCTGGTATAACCATATAACCTCCATCTCCTCATACAGTAACACCGCTCCACCACACTGCTACACCATAATGTGCCTGGGCTGCTTTGTTCCACAACACTGCAGCCTTCCACGGATGAATGTACTGTCTGTCGTGCCGTCTGTTGTTGTCTGTCTTGTCTGTCTTGTCCGCACTTGTTGCCCCGTGTTGTGTCTTATGTTGTCTTGTGTCTTATGTTGTCTTGTCTTGTGTGTAGCACCAGGGTCCTGGAGGAACGTTATTTCGTTTCACTGTGTACTGTGTATATGGCTGAAATGACAATAAAATCCTACTTGACTTGACTTGACTTGACTTGACTAGTGATGGCATTAATATGATCTCTGTGGGAAATACATATAGGACTCTACATATATTTCAGATCGTTTAGATTTACTTTCCTATCATTCATCTCACCTCTCCAGGCTTGTTCCTGATGTTCTATGTTGGTTATATTTCTCGGAGTAATAAAAAGTTGGGGGGTGGGGGTATCTCTATGAGCATCATGGCAAATGAAAAGCAGACTTAAGCAGGTTTGTGACCACACAACCTCAGCAACCCAGGAAATGAAAACCTACAGACATGCTCTTGAAGGAACAAATGAACTCTGTTTACACAAGAGCAATGGGGGTTATGTGGGATTTTGTGAAACGCCGACTTTCATGGAACTTTTCCATGCTATTTTTTTTGTTTTGTGGCACTTTATGTTCTATGATGGGAGTCAGAAGGCTGGACTGTCTGTGTGAGGTGGTCAGTGTCTCCTTAAGGTGCTAGATGACCACTTGTTATAGTTCCAGCCATCATGACCTCAGCAGAAAGCTCTGAAAACACACTTGTATGTGTGTGTTCAATAAAGAGACGTTATAAGAGGTTAAAAGGGTTCAGTGTGTATCATTTGTGTCTGTATGTGTGTTAACAGATGTAATGGGGGTTTAAAAAGTTCAGTGATTGTGTGTGTGTTAAAGGGTTCAGCATGTTTGAGAATGTAGTAGGAGCTTTAAACAGAGCTTGGGTTCAGTGCTCCCTGGGTCATCTGTCTCTCTCTCTCTCTCTCTCGCTCTCTCTCTCTTTGTCTCTCTCTCTCTCTCTGTCTTGCTCTCTCTCTTTCTCTCTCTCTCGCTCTCTCGCTGTCTCTCTCTCTCTCGCTGTCTCTCTCTCTCTCTCTCTCTCTCTGCTTTCTTTCTCCATCTCCTCTCTGTGCTCATCCTTTTGTTGCTGAAGTTGTTATTCACTCTATCTTTTTTCTTCCCTTCTTCTATTCCTCTCTTGCTCTGTCCCCCCTGTCTCTCCCTCCCCCCATCCTTGTACTCTGTCTCATTTGTGCAGGATTGGCCTGGACTGGTTTATTTTTGTGTGTTGTAACAGCGAATCCATCTTCATTGAGCTGACAGTAGAGCTGCAAAGTGTATGGTCTTTCTGCTGGCATGCTGCTATTTGTAAGGCTATATAACCCATTCTGAGGCTAATCTCCTCCATCCATCCTCCTAACGGAGCAGTGGTATTATTTACTGGCTGCAACAGGCAGGACTGCACCAGCAGAGGAACAGCAATCCTACTGAAGACTAGATTGGCCGTGTTATCCTTGTAGATGGCAATGAACTTTTGACAAAGTTTAGCATTGAAGAGTTTGGTCAGCATTCAGTATTGGATTGAATTTCACTTTGTACTGTATTTTTAGGCTAAGGAGTGAAACAAGAGTAGCCTGCCACTCTAATTGTTGTTAAATGCACAAACATGTCAGTTTATTACACACAGCCACACCTTCTCATACATTGAACATTTCAACAAGATATTTGCCATGTGATTGCTGCCAGTGATATAGATCAGGCACACCAGGAATTGTAGCATTAGTTACTATTTACGGGTCAAAAAATAAGTGACTGCAATATACATTTTTTAGCACTGGGATGCACAAAACAGATGACCTTGAATGTGGCACAGTAGTTGACTCAGTTCTATCATTCCTAACAGGTTGTTATCATGGGTTTTTACATTTACATTTACGGCATTTAGCAGACACTACTGGACCTCCATGTCCTGATTACAGGGACAGTCCCCCTGGAGCAGCTCAGGGTTAAGGGTCTTGCTCAGGGACCCAGTGGTGGTAGTGCTAGAGGTGGGTTTCGAACCGGGGACATGATCCAGAGGTCCGTAGGCAAGTACCCTACCACTAGACCACCGCCACCCTACATACAATTAGGTTTCCCAAGGATTTACAGTGGGGCAAAAAGCAAACACAGTGAAAGCAGAATTTAATTTCACAATACACCACTGGATTTAATGGGTTACATCCATCCATTATCTGCCGCTTGTCCCAAACGGGGTCGCGGGGGAGTGCTGGCGTCCAACCCAGCGCACACACAAAAGATAAAACATATCTTTTACAATAAGTGACAACTGTGATAAAATGTATATTATGTTGGTTATGTATGTATGGTTAGAAGTTTAAATTTAATGTAAAAGGTCATTCAAAAACAATAAAACTAAAGCAGCTGCCAAAATTGTTTCGGTTAGTGAATCGAATCAAATGGGCTAAATCAGGAATGTGGGCTCATTTTATGTCATGCTAATAGAAGGGTAAGAATTTGGCACAAGCAACGCAACTCCATCTAGCCATCCTGTTGAATGTCAAAAGGATGGGCCAGGAATGGCATTGTGATGGTGCGATGGATGAGAAAATCCCTTCATGACTACAGTGGATTGACATTCCCAGCATGTCAATACCGGAGGTCACAAGACAGAAACTGTCAACTAATGGTTTGACCATTTTCATTGCTTTGTTATCCAGCACAACCCCTGAACAAATCTCTGTCGAGCAGAATTGGGAGATAGCAGGTTTTAGTTTTCCTTCATTCCTACTTTACCCCATGAATCTTTTTCAACACTTCTATATTTGTCACAGGAGATGTTGTATAAAACAGAAAACCATTACAGCAGTGATTGCATTTGCCACATTTTTATATTTAAATTTGAATGAACATGAACATGTACATTTTTACATACACAGCTTTCTTACATATGGAAGTATGTGAAGAAGCCTTTTGGCTGTCTATGACCAGAATCAAGCCAATATGACTTGTTCCACTGTGCATGTCTCCAAATATTATAACGTGTAAAATGGCAGAAAAATATCTGAACTTGATTAGGCCATTATGCAGACAATACCCAACAATGCCTGTCTTTCCAGCCAGATATCCCCATCATATCAGCCTGGCTCGCCGACATTTCCATGCAGATGAAGGAATATCACTTTCAGCTTCATTTCTCTAAGAGTGAACTACTGATCATCCCAGCTAATCAGTCTATCCATCACAGTATACATGAAAAAATAACCGCTGTCCCTAACCAAGGCTATGAGAAACCCAGTTGTCATGATTGATGGCCAGTTGCCCTTTTCTAAACTTGTTGCATATGTCCCTCAATTTGGTAAATTTTGATCAATATTCAAAAAAATATAACAAAATACAACACCTGACGTGGGGCAGCGGTGGCCTAGTGGTTAGGGTGTTGGCCACCTGATCGGTGGATCGGGGGTTTGAACCCCTTCCCGGTGGGTTGCCCTGAGGTACCTTTGAGCAAGGTGCCATCCCCGTCCCGCTCCTCCCAGCGATGGGCTGGCGACCTGTCCAGGGTGCGTCCCCCGTCCTCGCCCTGTGTGCGCTGGGTTGGACACCAGCCCTCCCCCGCGACCCCGTTTGGGACAAGCGGCAGATAATGGATGGATGGATGGACAACACCTGACTGCTGAGTATGCTACATAGCTCATGGTACAGGCCATTCTTGTCAATCAACCATATAAGGCTCACCTCCACTGGCTATCCATGGCCACCCAAATCCAATTCATGTTACTGATGCTTGCCAGCAGAGTGAATTCTGGATCTGCATCCAACCACTCCTACCTCTGTCATTTATAAGATTTTAAGACCCTATATAAGATTTATAAGCTACCTGGAAAGTAGCTTCACTCTGTCTCACTATGTTAGACTTTTTAGCTGAGCTTGTTGGAGAGCGTCATGAGTCCTTCACCATCATAGTCATGCACGTAAAAAAGAAAAAAACTTATCGTATTGGCAGAAAGGATAATTAGTAAGGTAAATGATCATTCTCATTAATAAAAGTCTTTCACTGTTTTCTCTTCCACCACATCCTCCTTTTGCCAAGTGTGACACGGATCTGTTGTTCCAGTATTGTTTTACTTTGTGTGATTTTTATTCACTAACGTCAAAGACAAAATTTCCAGTTGATCTAAATTCTAAGGACAATAAAGTGTTCTGTGTGTGTTGTCATATTTTATGACTTGGTGAGGGCAAGGATGAGGTGAGGAGCAGTGATGGATCTGTGGGGCAAGTTGAGATCCAGCTAATGCCAAGAGCGAACCAAACCCAAACTCTTTATTCGATCAAATCAAAATGACAACAGTAGAGAAATATCACCCTGTCAGGAAACAAAGGTGCTTCAGTTCTCCAACATCAGTTGGCAGCACTTTTGACTCTCTCAAAAATGCCAATGTGAAGAGAACCTCTCTCTCTCTCTCTCTCTCTCTCTCTCTCTCTCTCTCTGGAGGACGATGAAAGAAGTACAAATCACTCCCACTGTTATGGCTGTGCTCAGAGAAAGAACTGGTTGATTTTCTTGAAATGATTTCTCCAAAAGCAATATCTGGCAAGTTGTCTGGGTGAAATATGGCTGCAGCCGTTACAGAATGGCAGAAACTCTAAAACACACGTCTGTCAAAAACTCAACTTGAACTACCTTGAACTACCATGTTCAAGTGAACTTTCAGAGCTTATAACAATCTCTTGAAGGTATAGATTCCAAAAATGTAATCCAAAAAGTGACAGACACAGCGTGCAGCTCTGATGATTGAGAAGGTAAGGTGTTGAAATTGTAAGTGGCGGTGGTCTAGTGGTGGGTACTTGCCTTTGGATCTCTGGCTCAAGAGGTCCCAGGTTTGAAGGTCCCACCTCCAGCACTACCACCACTGGGTCCCTGCCCCCTTAACCCTGAGTTGCTCCAGGGGGACTGTCCCTGTAATAAGGACATGGAAATTGCTCTGGATAAGAGCGTCTGCTAAATGCCGTAAATGTAAGTGAAGCTCCAGGATAGTAGAAACATAACTTTACTTTTTAAGTCTTTTAGTGAACTCATGGTCATTAATGCAGTTCTCGTTCAGAGCCAGTGCTGACACTTTCATTAAAGAATCTGTTGACTATAAGTTGGGTGATATGGCAGTTTCCTTTTTCAAAACCCTGAACTGAAATTTTGAAAGATATTTGTGTAAATGTAGAGGGATTATTTTGGTCACAAGTTTGCAAGCTAAAGTCCACATCAGTGTATCTACATTAAAGTCTGAAGACTTACTTACTCAAAAACAAGTTTTAATCATCAATAATGATCATTTTTACTTTAATAATATTGTTCTTTTTTAGAGACACACAGCACATGAGGCTCATATTTTTAACAATCTAACAGATAGTTTCCTTCCAGGCGTTGACCTGATTTTCTCAGAATTTCTAAAGTTCAGTCATTTTTGTCATCATTTCTGGTTTTGTTTTCCAACCACTCTTCAGTTTGAATAGAATTGAAATGATATGGTTGGATAACGGCTCTGTAGAAATGCATTGCGTTTAAGTGTAAAAATGATTTAAACATTTTTGAAAACAGCATCTATTTTTTCTATAAAAAGAAATGGAAAATCATAGTTAGATGACATGCTGTGTGTTAACTGAGAGTGAGAAAATGAACTTTAATCATTTTAAATTACTAGCTAATATTAAAATAATATATTTAAAAGGTTATGTTTTAGTGAAAACATTTATTTATACATGACCATTTTGCAATTTGCTCAACTTCTTTTTTCCTTAAAATGAAACAAATTGCTCTGGTTTCCGTGCCTTTAGAGCTGATCTTTATAAGTGCTCTCTGATGCTGATTGGCTGCCGTATATAGTATTTTGTCATAATTGCTTCATCATGATTGGGAGCAGCTATAGGCATTGATTTGTCAGAGCAAATGTGTAATGTGTTTTGTGACATTCGAAAAAGAAATCATTTATAACAGTGTTTAGTTTCAATACAAGTGAATAGCATACGTTATCTTGGCATCCTTCACAAAAACATCATTATGTCATGATAACATTGATTACAGGAGAGAAAAGCTATGTGTTTATAAGCTTTTGTTTATTTGTTGTTGTTTGAAGGTGAGGAAGGAATGGCATTAAATTACTCTTTCAATAGGTACCTTCTCACACAGAAGAGAGAAACAGTATACGTGCAAACTGATACAGGTGTGCATGTGTGTGGTATTGTGTGTGTGTGTGTTTGTGTGTGTGTGTGTGTGTGTGTGCTGGAGTGTGCATGCATGTGTGTTTCATGTTTGAACTGAAACAGTGTGTTGGCTAGTCTGGGTTGGGTGCAAGTCCAAGTTGGCCTAGACTTCAAAGCCCTCCTGTTGCCTGTTGCACACACACACACACACACACACACACACACACACACATAATACCACACACATACACACACCTGCACCATGTTAGAAATGGTGTCATCATATCATATGTGGAGATGAGTCCGCTATACTCTCTCTCTTGCTCTCTCTCTCTCACACACTCACACACACACACACACACACACACACACACACACACACACACACACACACACACACACACACCCCAGGGCACCATTCTCCAACCCATAACAGCACTCTTACCTTACCCCGTAGCATTACCCCCTCCCCCAACATTCATGAAGCAGCATCACCTGAGAATAAAGGTGCCACTTCTGTACAATGAAGCTTTGCTCTGTTTAATTGCTCTCACATACTGAGCCAAGAAGATAAAAATGCATGTCACCTTAATGAAGCCCTGAATATGATTTTAGCCAGTTAAGAGAAGTTTAAGGCATGCATTTTCAGAAAAGCTGTGTATGGTTTTTATATTTTAAGGTTTACTATGTTATTCTCCAGTGTGATACCTGGCATAATGCCAGACATCATACACGTGTTGCCCTTGTTTTTGGGTGATACTTTGCAATGTCTCTTTATCCTACAGTGTTAAGCAGGCTATTTAAGTTACCTTTGATACTTATTATGCAATTTATTTTTGTAAAGATGTAAATCTGTCCTAAACCATCATGAGAGTCCTAAACATAGATAATGAGATAAAAATATTTCACTTATAGAGAAGAAAGATTCAATACTGCTTATCAGTGTGTGTCAAAAGTTTATGAACATTTGCTTTCAATATCTACCACAATCTTCTTATGCAGCAATAAATGAAACTGACTATTAGTCATCATGAACCACAAATACATTCTCTGCATTTAACCCATGCACACAAACCGTGCAGCAGAAGGCAGCTATGAAAGCTGCCCAGGGAGCAGGGACGGGGACGGTACCTTGCTCAAGGGTACCTCAGGGCAACCTGCTAGTGAGTGGTTTGAACCCACAATCTTTCGATCCTGTGGCTCCCTAACACTGTGCCACAGGATCGAAATCTAGGCCCAATCTTCTAATGCAGCAATGTGTGAAATTAAAGTGAAAGTGACTATTTGTCATCGTGAAACACATCACACCTCACAGTGAACCACAAATGCATTCTCTGCATTTAACCCACACACAGTGTGCAGCAGGGGCAGCCATATCCAGCACCCAGGTAGAACTACTGTGAGCTTAACCCTTAAGATCATTTGTGCTTGGTCCTCCGTAAGGAACAGATTCAGCTCTGGGATGTTGGGATTCCTCACATGAGCTGCTCACTTCAGGTCCTTCCACAACATCTCATTAGGTTAAGGTCAGGAAGTTTGCCTTTATTCCTCTTTAAGCATTCTTTTGTAGAACGAGATATGCACTTTCTGTTGCTGACTCACTGCATGACCAAATTCCTCTGAGGATTCACTTCAGACAGATGTGTTCAAACCAGTATTTTCCTTTAGAATTTGTTACTATAAATCAGAATTCATTCTTTCAACTGTGATGGTAAGCCATTCTGGGCCAAATGCAACCAACCAGACTCAAACCATGATACTGCCACCATGTTTCACAGATGAGATGAGGTTCTTAAGCTATGAAGTGCTTTCTTTTCTACAAACATAACTCTCTTCATTTAAGCTAAAATGCAACCATAAAACATTTCTCCAATAACCTTCTAACTTGATTTTTGCAAACTATAAAAGTTTCTTCAGTGTTCACGTTAATTCATTCTTTTTTTGTTAAGTGTACTGATGGCAAACTCAGGATCATTACGTTAGCCAATGTGATTGTTTAGTTTTAGAAGTTATCCTTTTATTCTTTTTTTATATTTTGACTATTACTTTCTTTGCTCTTTCCTTACTCTTGAGTGATTTATTCTGGTCACCAACTCCTGAGGAGGATAGAAATGGTCTTGAATTTCCCTGTTTGTACACAGTTTGTCTGATTTTGGTTTGGTGGAGTTAAAGATGGTTAGAGGCATTTCTCCAGAGATGGTTTGGTAAGCCTTCCCAGCCTGATGTGCATCTAACCCTAACCCAACATCCTAAAAACCATGATTAGATATGGTGATAAGACTACAGATAAGATATTTCCCTGATCTGAAATAAAATAGGGTGTTAATTCATACCTGCAATCCCATTAACTGAAAACACCTGACTCTATGTCCACTTCAAATGAACTGCTGCTCTTAGAGATTCACAAGCTTTTGCCACTCACATATATGTAATATTACATCTTTTCCTCAACAAATTAATTGGCAGATATAATATTTGTGTCATTTATTGTATCTTTATAGCTGCTTTTGTGACTTGCATGGCAATATGGACGTCATATTTTAGCAGAAAAGTCTAAAGGGTTTGTATACTTTAAAGCAGTGATATGAATATCAAATGATGTTCCTGGCCTCAAATTGAATTTAATTGGCATTTACATTT
>CM029373.1:21110824-21283324 GCA_017165825.1 Hepsetus odoe | reverse complement strand
CCTGAGAGCTGTAAGTTTCACTTGCCAGTTCAATGAAGAAGCCAAAACCCAAGCAGATACCTTTGAAAACTCTGCTTCCAGGTGAGCAGAGATTTATTCAGTCTAATGTGTAGACTTCAGCTCTAAGCACAAATCTCATTTTAAGCCCAAAGCTTTAGCATCACACAGAAGCACTCCAAAAGGCTTGGACTGGGCCAGCTCTTCAGAGAAGCTGAAACTGCAAGACCCGGCTGGAATTTAACCTTGACCCCACCATTAAGAGTCTAAGCCATTCAAGTGGCACTAACCTTGAGGGATGGACAGAGGGAGAGAGAGTGAGTAAGGGGGGTGACTTTATCTTGGCACTTCCTTCACGTGGAGTGGATGTCACTGACATGTCACATTAACCTGACTACTTTTTTCCCAGGAGTCTACTTAAAATATCCCTTTCAGGCTCATGTGCACACACACACGCACACATACACACACGCATGCACACACCACATGTGCACAAGTGAGAAGACGAATAGCCCTGTGCCGCTTCCCTAAACACCAGCAGTAAAAACAAACGCTACAGGGTGTTGTGATGCTTTTACCGTCAAACAAAGCTGACCTTCTGTCCCCGTCCTGCCCTCTCAGCCCCCCTCTTTGTAATAGTCATGATATTGTATCTCCTCAGCTTCTTTGGTGCAATGACTGAAATGAAAGGCTACTATAAATGCAATTTCAGTCACACAGAGATTTCCTATAAGATCACATTTGGAATACATCTGTCAGAATAAAACCTCTTCACCACTTCTGTCATTTTATTTATTTCTTTGGTTGTGTATTTATTTATTTATTTGGTACAGTTTTTAAAGCTTCAATGTTTCAGTTCCAAAGTGATGATATTATTAATGTGCTGAGAAACTGGGGAGACAAGAACACAACCTTAGTTAATTTTGTTTAGTTTAGTGATTGCATAAAACCACTTTTTATTTTCTGATACCTGATATCCAGTTTTCCTTTTTGTCAATCTGATGACTGATGCAGCATTTTTTTTTCAGATTTCTGCCAGTTCATTCATTTAATTTTATTTAATTTAATTTAATTTCAGTTCAGTTCAGTTCAGTTCAGCTCAGCTCAGCTCAGCTCAGCTCAGCTCAGCTCAGCTCAGCTCAGCTCAGCTCAGCTCAGTTCAGTCCAGTTTAGTTTAGTTCAGTTCATTTCAGTCCAGTTTAGGTCAGTTCAACATCATGTCTGTGTATTCTACAGTGTGTAATTCTGAGTGTGTGTGTGTGTGTGTGTGTGCCTGTGCATGTGTCCCGTTTGGAGATGATAATACCCTTGCATTTCAGACCACTTCAAAGAAAGAGGCCTCACAACTGTCACATCCCATCAGCAGCCTGTACCGCGCGAGAGGGGAGCGGCCTGTGGCCTGTACCACTTCAAAGCAAGCTAATGTTACCAATGCTCAGGTCGTGGGAATAGACCTCACCTTTACATACATGCGCACACACATGTACACCCACACACACACATTTAAAATTTGCATTGGCATCATCCGCAAATATACTGTATATTCCCCCAACTTACAATTCATATCTTTAATTCAGGATAAAACACTAAGCTCTTGAGACAGGTATAGAAAAGCAAGCCAGCTTAAATGTATTGCTGGATTATAAAATCTGAACTGAAATACGTGGCTTTTAGCAGAGCATTAAGAGGCTTTTACCCCAACCATCATTTACCCGAATCAATCTTTTCTCCTCTTACAAAGGAAAGAAAAACATTTTTTCTTCTCCAATAATCTTGCATAAACAGGACCTGTGGCACACCTAAAACATGAGCTTCCACAGACTTGGCCTCTATGCTGCTGGTGTTCAGATTATTTAATCACTGTTGATGAGATGCATTTGAATTATTTATAATTATTATTATAGTTATTTGAATTAATTACTACTGCTTGCTTGCTGCACTACAAGCTATTAAAATGATTCTGAAGCTGAACTGAATTTAAATCATTTTAAAAACTGCTCTTGTTTTTAAACAAACTGGCAAAGTTCCCTGACCCTAAATGAGATAAACCGAGACACTGAAAGAGGGAAACCTGAACACATAGGCAACCGTGGTTCTACTGGACTTCATGAAGTGTTGACATTTATCCTCCCTCCCCTTTTCCGAGCGACATGTATTCAGTAGCTCATCATGGAGCAGTTCACACACACATTTGTTCCAGTTTTTGCTCTGCTGTGGCGCAGGGTGGACAGCGCTAATCTCCGTGGGAGCAGCTTTGGCTTCAGACTCCACCAACTCTCTAATTGATTCATTCACATGAAGATGTTTCTCATCTCCCAGGGGTTGTTGGTCATTGTTTGAAATCATTAGTTATTGTTAATCATGTTGAGTCATAGAGCACACATACAACTGCACATTCATTTCCCTAAAACCAGCTTTAGGAGAGGTGAGAGAGCTAGAGAGCACTTGGGGACAACCCGATTTTAGTGTGAAACTTGCTTAATCTTAATCTAATAAAAATAAACTGTGATTTTATCAGATTTTGCATATACTCTGTCTAATTTTGCTATGCATTTGGTTTCATTTCAGTTTGAACTCTTAGATATCAGCATTAATTCAGATTCTATTGTATATTCTGTCTATTTTTTATTCAGTCTGTAGTCTGTCTTATTTAAATATGAATGCTGTCTGATTTTGGTCTGTCTGTGTTCAGTGAAACACTTTAGCTTTAGTATAGGTTCGATCGGATGCTTCTTTAATCAGACTGCATTATGTTAGTTTTGTATAGTCTATCTTGTTCAATATCATCTAGTGTCAGCGTACCGTACACCTCAGCACACCCTCTGAGATTTTGTGCAGTCCATGCCTTGACTGGTCAGAGCTGTTGTGGCAAAAGGGGGACGTGTTTTGGCAGGTGGTTTTAATGTTATGGCTGATCAGTGTTAGTTTGGCGCCAGTCTGATTTCTGTCTGGACTCTGTCCAATCACTTTTGATTGATGTTGATGCTGTTACTGTCCAGAACCATTACATTGATTTAACTTAGTCTGCTTATGACCCTCTGCACTCAGAAATCACCCCTCTTTCTCTTTCTCCTGAACACCCCGGAGACTTCACCCTCTCCCTCAAACGTCACATGCTGACGTCCAATGGGCCTTCAAACACAGCATATTGTGTTTAGCAAACTGTAAATATTCTTTTACCTCCAGATACACACACACACAACAACACACACACAGCAACGAGATTCTACAGGTCAGCTTTGGAGGTGCACATAGACTGTTTGAGCTGCTGCTGGCAGTCAGCAGAGAACAAATGATCACAGATGAGCTTCCAAAGAAGGGTTATGATGAATTTCCAAGAGAGAGGAAGAGGCAGAGCTCTCTCTCTCTCTCTCTCTCTCTCTCTCTCTCTCTCTCTCTCTCTCTCTCTCCTCCAAGATTAGTTCCAGTACATTAAATTGAGACTAACCCCCCAGCGCTGTCTCAATATCTAGATGTGTGCTTCTACTTTTCTCTTCTCTTCTCTTCTCTTCTCTTCTCTTCTCTTCTCTTCTCTTCTCTTCTCTTCTCTTCTCTTCTCTTCTCACTGCCCTTCTCTTGTGTAGTCTTCTCTTCTCGTCTTTCCTTACTGCTCTTCTTTTCCCTTCTCTCTCCTCCTCTACGTACTTCTCTTGTCTAGTCTCCTCTTCTCTCCGTATTTCTCTTCTCTCCTCTTCTCTCCGTATTTCTCTTCTCTCCTCTTCTCTCCTTACTCCTCTTCCCTTGTCTTATTTAGTCTTCTCTTCTCTTCTCTTCTCTTCTCTTCTCTTCTCTTCTCTTCTCTTCTCTTCTCTTCTTCTTCATTTCTCACCAGCTGGCCTCCAGAACATATATTGGGCCTTCAGTGATATTACATACAAACTCTTGTAAAGGGATTTAGTATGAGCTGTGAAACATCTCTAAACTGAGCAATAGGGGCCTCTGCTGGTTGATGATGGTGAAGTCTTACAGGATGATTAAAAAACAGCTACCCATATAGAGCATCAGAGAACAACACAAGTTCTAAACTAAAAATTAGGACCACATTTAAAGCAAAACACACACACACAAAATACCTTGTCAGGATAAGCCAATTTCAGACAAATTAACTTCTGAGACTTCTTTAAAACTCTAAGGGGCCTTAAAAAGAGGCCTATATCCAATTCCATGTCCATGTGTAACAGGTCAACTATGAGTGAAAAGGTTTTCTGAGGTCTGCTGAGTAAATAATATGCACTTTGCTACCAATCTTCTCCAACAATTTAAAAAATAACAAATAAAGGTTTTAGTAGAAAATAATGGAATACATGTCCTTTATGTCTAGATCACGTCAAATCACTGTTGGTAGAACATCACATATGCATCTTAAAAAAAAAACATTAGTAAAACAGCTTGTATCAATCAGTGATCTTGAAACACTGTTATACAGTCAAGAGCTGGAGTTGGGAAACACGGGCAAAATTGAAATTCCTTTGCACACACCCACCCGCCCGACCACCCGACCACCCGACCCCCCGACCACCCACACTGTAGTTTTTAGTGAATTTTTCCGCTACTTTTAATCCATCCTACAGACACTGGTCATGAACGTATACATGAAGTAGGATTGGGTTCAAGTGCTTTTCCCAAGGGTGCCAGCCATGGATATGGAAGTGGGAAAGCATTGTTTACATTTACATTTATAGCATTTAGCAGACGCTCTTATCCAGAGCGACTTCCACGTCCTAATTACAGGGACAGTCCCCCTGGGTTAGGTCCCCCTCAGGGTTAAGGGTCTTGCTCAGGGACCCAGTGGTGGTAGTGCTAGAGGTGGGATTCGAACCGGGGACCTCTTGATCCAGAGGTCCGTAGGCAAGTACCCTACCACTAGACCACCACCTACTATATAAACTGCTTTTATATACACTATATACTATTGTTCACCCATTCTCCCTCATCTTCATTTTTCCTGCTGGTCCAGTGACTCTCAACCATCCCTGATCACTAGGATACAACTAGAGAAAACAGTCCACCTGTTTCCGAAGCAAAATCCTTGCCTGTGAAGCCTGTTTTGTGCAAAGCAGTGATGACTGCACATGTTTCCTTGCAGGTAACCATGATTAACAGAGGAAGAACAATGATTTCAAGCACCACCCTCCTTTTAAGCATACAGTCTGCTATTCTAACTCAGTCAGCATGACGCAGTGGTCTCCAGCCTCTTCCTCCTCAACACTCTCACCCTCACCCTTACCATATACCCTTGAGTAAGGTACCGTCCAGCAACACTGCTATCTGGGTACTGAATGTATGGCTACCCACTGCTTAAATTATGTGCTGTGGTGTTTTAATAACAAAACATTCACTTTATCTCACACTTTACTTTTAAAAAATAAGAGAAAACAAGCCCTTGATTCAACTATGCAGGAATCTTCAAATATTCAACAAAAGGATTTGGCATTGTGAATTGATACAACTGTTTTTTTTTTTATTTTATTCAAATCAAATGTCAAGGGTTGGTGGACATGGTAATTGGTGTAATTTCCCTTCCAGTGGTTTTACTCAACTTGAAGCAGTTTAGGCAGATAACATAATCCTAAAGTCAAGTCCGTCCAATAAGAATGGCCTGAGGATGGTCCTATTGGACGATCCTCAACTTTTGGCTTAAGGCAGGCTCAGTCAGAACCCAAGCCTCTGTACTATATTTGTTTGCTTGTTAGTTTGTTTATTTATTTATTTGCTGCATATTTATGTATATATTATTTATGTGCTGGATTGCTTGTGTTTGTTGGCCTGTTTCTTTATTCATTCTTTTGTTTGTGCGTTTGCTTGTATGTTTAAATCAGGGAGAGAACTCAGCCCGCACCGTGTTCACACCTCGTTCGGACCCTGATCGGACCCTGTTTGGACTCTGACCCCCCTCTGTTTCATTTCAGTACCCCCTGAGTGCCGGATCGGGCTGATCGGGCTCGCTGCTGGTTTTGGACCAATCACGTTCTTCTGACCTATTATGGTTATGAGCGTGACAGCGCCGCTCCCGTGATGCTCTGCGCTTTGAGGCTGGTCTGCTGGAACTAAGATGACCGACTTTGAGGAGCCGCTCTCCGACGAGGAGAAGGTATGACGCTTTGGCTCCAGTTTTTTCGAGCCGTAATGGCCCGGCGTTCGGGCTGTGGTGCTTTCTGCATCGACTCGGGCGATTTTGGACCGCGCCGGGGTTCATTAGGGCCTTGAATGGCGTGTTTGTGCCCGCCTTTAGCCGGTTAGCTTAGCGTTAGCCTGTACAGGAAGCGGAGCGGCGCTGCCCGTTTAGGGAATGGCAGGCTGGTAGTAAACATAACCCGTTCTGCTAACCAAGCACTCCGGCAGCTCTGCTTACACGCCGGGGCTGGGCTCCAGGCGCCAGGGAGTGCTTTAACCGCCAGTATGGGCGTGTGGTACTCTTTATTTGTGCGGTTAAGGGCTCGCTTTGATTGAGCTAGATTGCTAGCCCGGGCGTTAGCTCGCCTGCTTGTCAAAATGACTAACAGTACAGGAAGTAGCTTCGAGCAGGGAGCAGCCTCCCATAAATAGATTCTGTTTATATACATATATATTTAGCCAAGACGTTTAGGAGCCAAACAGCAACGTCTGTAAGTCCTGATTGGGAATCCACTGCAGCAGTTATCTGGAGATTAGTTCCTGTTATTGCATGTTCTTCTATTAAAACCACTCTGACTCGCCCAACTCCAGTTTCCCCAGCCCTGGAACTACCTTTCCCCATGAAATGCATCTCCTTTGGCATCCATTAGCATTTTAGTGCTTCAGGCTTCAGCAGAATGTGCTGTTGAAAACTGAGTGAGGGCCACAGACCTGATTGAAAAAACAGTATACCTCCTATAAGTGTAATCAGGACACAGGGAGTGTACATCTAAACAGAAAGTACTCTATAGATGACTTTAGGATAGTGACGAAAATACACATGATTGATAAACATCTTCCTTTTCATAGGCTGATATTAGATAGCCATCTTTTTCAAACAGCACATAGCTGACCTAAGTGCAACTGTCTTGTCTTTTGAGTATGTGCTTACTCATGCTTTTTCCATCGATTTATGGAATCTAAGCATAGAGTGAATAATTTTAACTAGTTAAACCTGTTTCCACTCTGGTTCACTTTTTGTTCCTTAAAGACAACTTGAGATTAGGAACAATTATGCCAGAAGCTTGAATAATCTTGTTTAAGACTGTATTTGTAGTGAAACTTCTGTGTCTGTGCATATTGTAGAGGGGAAGTGCTCACTATTCTCACTTCATAGTTGGTCAGTGATCTGTTCAATCAGTGCATTCAGATGAGACGAGACAGGGTAGTGGCATGACCGCTTAAAGCGTAGCGTTTTTGCATGTTGCAAACATATAGTTATCATGGCATCTGTATAACTGGATACACCTTTGTTACAGGATACATTTATTGGTACAGGATCGAATAGTAGGTCTATTATATTTTATTGGTCACTAGGTAAATAGATAGAAACATTCTGCAGGTATAAGGCACAAGTAGAAATCTCTTGTTGCATGCATGATATACATGCAGTCTCTTGTTACATGCATAGTATTCATAGTCAGTTTTTGTCAGTGTGGTTGGTTGGAAGCATTTGACTGTTTCACTTCCAGTGCAGTCATAGCAACTTGTAGGTTTTTGCAGTGAAGTGATGCTGATTTACTTCTTCAGTGCTAAGATCACACAAATAACATGGCCCTTGGTAATGAAAACTAGACAGGCTATGAGGAAATGACCTTAATTTCGGTGCATTTACTGTAACACTAGGCCAGAGGTGATACTTAATGACATTTCAAATCTTTTTGCACAGGTCCGCATAGCAGCTAACTTTGTCACCCATGCTCCACCTGGCGAGTTTAATGAAGTCTTCAACGGTATGTTAAGCATTAATGTAGATGGAAGAGAGATTAAAGGCACATATTGCTTTTGTTTTTGTTACTACTTAGGATAAAAGCTACCATTGAGACTCATTTTAGTTCATTGTTACATTTAAAATTTGCCCCTAGTTCTTTAAATCAGTTTTCAAGACCTGGCATGTGACATTTAAACTACTTAGTCAGTTTTAACTATTGATTACTTCTTTTTTTTTTAAATGGTCAGTTAAGGGGGCTCTAATTACAGGCCAGGTGACTCTGCATTATTTTGTGCTTTGTCTTATCTTACACACCTTTTAGTGAAAAACCTAGTGTGCCGCACATGTGGTCCCAATCAGTGGATTAGGAATCGATTGCTTAAATGTTCTGATTGTAGCAGTTGATCTTAATATCTGAAATTTTGTTAACTCAGAAACAGCCTCAACAATAATGCAATTAAACAAATAATTTATGCTTTCATTTATAAAACGAAATATTTACAATTACGCAGATGCTATAAGAGCCTCCTTTTTTGTTAATTTATGATTTATTTAATCCTGTTTATTCTTATGTCTTCATTTTGGAACATGTGTACATGCAGAATGTAATTTAATGGTATTTGTTTACTTATTTTTTTATTATTATTAAGATGTGCGGCTCCTCCTCAACAATGACAACCTCCTCAGGGAGGGGGCAGCACAGTAAGTGTGTTTGTGTGTTTGTACAATAGCCTGTCATGAGTCATTTGTACTACTTTTTAAAGATCAAGAAATCCAGATTTTTTTTTTTTTACTTATTTTTTGCATGCATATCTGGAAAAATTGTTTTTGTTTGTTTGTTTTCTTTCAGTTATGTTCACAGAATGTATTTTGCTCACTTTGACCCTCTTTCATTTTTTTTAGTGCCTTTGCCCAGTATAATATGGATCAGTTTACCCCTGTAAAACTGGAGAATTCGGAGGAGTCGGTAAGAGACACTCAACCTGCTCAATCATATTTTGTTGTTTTGAAATTCTGTAAAAATGAAACACACAAGTTATTATATATAATACATATATATACTTGATAATATGTTTATTATCCAGTAAGAAGCTGTTTGTCTGCTTCTTTCGTAATGATTATATTACTGTTATGAAGAAGTGATACAGTGCTAATTTAAAAAGAGGCACATTGGTTTAGGTAACTTTAGAAAGAGGTCATCTTGCTTTGGTGCACAGTCCTTTCATTCTGCATCTTTTATCATGGCTTGTACCTCAAAATAGGGTGATTCAGCTCAGTGAGGACTGTAATTTAAGACTCCTTTACATCAGGATTTCCTACTGTAAAACTTCCCTGTGGGCTTTTTGCCACTCATGGTAAATTCCAGTATAATTGTTCTACTAATTTTAGCTCTAGTCCTTTTATATGGGACTCTAAACCTAACTGCTAGAGACTCTTACAATGAAATGTTACAATATTTATCTTAACTAATTAAAAGCAGATAGACACATTTTAAGATTGTGATTAAGGCAACTGATTCTTCCCCTGACAGTGTCACCAGTCTGCATTGTGAAATTAGTTGATCACTCAGTACTGCCATTTTTTTTGGATTAATCTAATTTCAGCTCATTTTACCCTGACAACAATATGTATGTGGTTGCATAAAGCAGGGCTAAACAAACTAAGCAAAAGTTTACATACTGAAGTGCCAATTTGTAAAAGAGCCTTTTTATGAATAGAAATCACCCTCACTGTCTTTTCTGATGGTCCATAATCTAAAATAGCCTTAAGTATTTTATCTTTAGTTGCTCAGCACAGTGCTGCTGTTGTCTGCCATCAAAACTTTGCACAGTGTAAAGATTATATTTGTTTTATGATAATGTAAAGTACAGCCTTTTTGGACTTCGAATCAGACTTTGCTAGACTGCCATTATTTATTTATTATATTATTAACACTGGAGGGAGGTGACTGCAGCCAACCAATGACTAAAGTAGTGATTTCGCAGGGATACTGAAGAGAAACAGGTTTATACTCCACTGAAGTGTTTCAGAAAGGAAAAATGTAAATTCATAAAAGGAAAAAAAGCAAACAGCATTGGTTAAAGGTATTGACATGGCAGCCCTGTATTAAAATATTTCATGCCATTTTTAAACTTAAGTCAAGTTATCTGTTCGGTAGTCTATCAAATGTGTATGGAGTAATATCAGAGCAACTTTGGCTTTCTTAGGAAGTTTTCAATGTTTGGTCTTTTAAAAACTCAAAGGGTTGGTTAGGGAAATTTTTCTTAGAAATACTAAAACCTCACTTGCAGTGTTGACGGTAGTAGGGATTTCTTGGTGTTAATGGAGAATTTCAGTTATTACCTGAAGAAGGAGTTTGTCTTAATGCTGCAGAAAAACAAATCTTTTTATAATGGCAGGTGAACATTTGAGCGCATATTGCCCATCTGATTAACTTTTCCTTCCTCGATGTGCTTTATTTAGGTTCTGATCACGGAGCATGGTGACCTTGGTCAAGGGCGATACTTTGACCCACGGAGCCGCAGGTCGTTTCGCTTTGATCACCTGCGTAAGGAAGCCAGTGACCTGCAGCCCTACCAAGGAGAGACCGCCCTGCACTCTTGGAGAGATGCCTGTGATACTGCACTCAGCGCCTACGTCAAAGAGCATTACCCTACTGGAGTGTGCACGGTACACACAGTTTTGCTTAAAACTTGTGTCGGTGACTTCGATTCAGTCAAATAAGTGACGATAATCACCATGCTGGTAACAGGAACAGAGCAAAACATTTAACTTGAAGCAGTGAAGAAACTGGTGCGGATGATTCCAGATGATCAGGCTGGTGATATGTAGGCTGATGATATGTGAACTGGTGATGCTGAATGCTGAGTTGTTGGAACCGTTTTGGCTTACCTTAACATTTGCAGACCATTTGACGGGTATAAAGTAGTTTTTTTTTGCATGGCAAGCATAAACTTTATATACTTTTCCACCAACGAGGTAATTCCTATAAGAATATAAGGAAGTGAGGTGTGGCTGAAGACTTTTGCACATTACTGTATGTCATGAAATTACAACTCGATTGTGTTATAATTCACATAAATTGGTTAATTGGGTTTTGATCTTTGCAGATTCCAATCATTACTTATTATTCATCATTACAATCATTACTCATTACAACGTACAACTTTCTAAACAGTCTCTCAGTATATATATATTCTCTGATGAGACACTTTGTTTAATCCATTTTGAATCTATACGCATTGTCCATTTTATTAGCTCTGCTTATGCTTTGTTACAGTTACAAACTCTAGTCAATCTGTTTTTTGTTTCTGCTACATTTTTTTTATCGCCCTGTTCAGCTCTGGACCACCAATGAGCGGATATGTTTATGGCCACAGGGCACTTTTGGATGTTTTGACTGGTAGACTATATATATTTTCTTTTTTTTCTTTTTAAATAAAACTCCAAATGTATACTAGACTTTATCATTTATTGGGCAATAATATATCAGTATGGGTTGGTTACAGTAGCCAGATATATCCAGATGTCGGACTAGAGATCTTTCTTAATGACTTGTTCGCACCAGAGTAGCATTTAAAAAGGCCTGTAGAACATGAGAACTTGCTCTTTCTGAACAGGTATACGGGAAAACGGTGGACGGTCAGAAGACCATTATTGCCTGTATTGAGGGTCACCAGTTTCAGCCTAAAAACTTCTGGTAAGGAATGTAGCTTAAGCCTTTATCTTTGAGTTTATGTTCTGTTTTTCTTTCAACAAAATGTTTTTAATGATTATTGAAAGACCAAATTCACCTGTGCTAGTTATTCGGGTACTGTAAAAAGTTTTATGCATATGTCCTCTCCTATTATGCTGCACATACATCTCTAGTAAAAGCACATTTGATTCAGCTCATCCGTCAACTGACATTAAGTAGTTGCGTTTTGATAAGGGAAATAGCATCACTGATACCTACAACTGTCCAGGTCTGAAGATGACATCACTGGTGTGTGTGTGTGTGTGTGTGTAGGAACGGTCGCTGCAGGTCAGAATGGAAGTTCACTATCAGCCAGTCCTCCTCTCAGGTGGTCGGAGTGTTGAAGATCCAGGTAAGACATTCTCACTTTTTCATTGGAGATATTTCAGCTAAACTTTTTTTGTCAGGAGCACATTTTATGATTCCGTTTGAGATTCACGATAACTATTCACTTGATTTTATAAACTCATTCAATCGATTAGTTTACAGATTTGGGGAGAATTAAAAAAAAAATGTTGGTTGATTTCTTTTTCTGTTCAAAATGCATCGTCTGGAAAGCTTTTTGACCTTGGATTTCAGAGATGCAGTCAATACTATGTAGGCAGTCTTTCATTACTGATCCAATGGTGTGGTCTTCTTGTGGCAGGTTCATTACTATGAGGATGGTAATGTTCAGCTGGTCAGTCATAAAGAGGTGGAAGACTCCATCATAGTATCTGTGAGTGAAGAAAGATTATTTTAAATACATTTCTATTTAGAGCTCTCATAGAGCAGTTAATTACTGTGGAGTTAAGTCAGCACTTTATTGCTTCTCTCATCTTCAGGATGAAGAGTCCACTGCCAAGGAATTTGTAAAAATTATTGAAAATGCGGAAAATGATTACCAGGTAAGGACAAAATATTACTTTTCTTTAAAAAAAAAAAAAAAAAGAAAAAAAAGGCACTTTTTATGAAGAGCTTTATCACCTAAACGAACATCTCAACTTTCTCAACCTAGACGGCCATCAGTGAGAACTACCAGACGATGTCCGATACGACATTTAAAGCTCTGCGCAGGCAGCTTCCGGTTACCCGCACCAAGATTGACTGGAACAAGATCCTCAGTTACAAGATTGGCAAAGAGATGCAGAACGCCTAGAACCCGCCTGGTTCCGCCTCTCTCTTTCTCTCTCAACGCAGAACCGGTCAAAATGAAAACTACACGCTGTTCGCTAACCAGAGGGAGAATCCCCCCGACAAAAAAAACAAAGCAAAACAAAAAAGTCAAGGAACTTATTCTTATCGGTGTTACAAAGAGGATGTGATTCCATTTGGTTTCTGGTTTAAAGGACTCAGTCCGGTCTCAGCTATTGGAGGAGGGTCAGACGAGAGCGTAGAGGGAGTTTGGATATAAATTATCGGTATATCCGAAGCTATTCTTGCATTAAATTATATACACCTGTCCCATCTGTCCAAAATTCTCTGAAAGGATGTAAATCATAGTTTCTTTTTTGGTTGTTGTTGTTGTGAGCTGCAATGGTTGGAATGCTTGTGAGTGTGGTTTAATCGTCTTTAAGATGGCACAGAGAGCTGCTGTCTCACTCAGTAACTACTGACTCTAGTCCAAAATTAGAAACAAACCTCCTCTCTTGTTCTCTCCTTTCCTGTCAGCCTCAAAACTCATCCTTGCAGAGCATTTGTGAGGAGAGGAGGCTTGTTTTTTTACGTTTTGGTACAAGTCTCTGTCTTAACTCCCCTCTCTCAGTATCTCCCTCCAACTGTAAGTTAAAATCCTCCTTAAATGAAGACCTTCAAAGTCAGTCTAAAATTAGTGTGCAAAATTAAATGGACTAAATGGATCAATGAAAGAAAAAAAACTGTCCTCTTTCCCATGGCAAAGAAATCCAAATCCAAATCATGAGTTTCATATTTATACATACAGATTTATATTTTACTACGCAGTCCTTAAAAATCATGTTAGCACTCCTTTGTTACAGACATCAAGAACGTTTTGGGGTGTGTAGAATCGAACAAGTCTTACGATGCAAACAGGGATTCTGAGCTGTTCTATGCACTCTCCTGTCCCGGAGCAGAAAGGGGAGCCGCCAGTGTTGCTGTCGCATGTTCATGTCATGGTACTGTTGGGTGCTTCCCCCTCCCCACTGTAAATTCACCCTGAACACAGAAGCATTGTCCGACTGTGTTTTATCACTTGTTTTCTCTCTCTTTATCTGTCTCTCTTTCTCTCTCTGTCCTGTAACACGGCTCTTATGCTGATTTTAGCAAAAGTATATGCTACTCACAGGTAATAAATGAATTGGCACCAAACTAATGACTGAAACTCCCACCGAGAGATTGTTTTTCCTGCTTCGGTTTTATTTCATTTCGAGTTTGATGTAATTTCATCACTAACGTGACATAAATTGCACTGTTGATTTATGCACAGATCTGGAGGTTAAAGCCAAGCAGCTGTTAAAAAGAATAATGCGGCCAAAAATCAGATTTACGTTAAGTGCCGATCAACGAGTAAAATGATGCTGAACTTCTTAATTGGATTTACTTTTATTGTTATTTTACGATGGATCCAAATGCACCGTTTTAAGTGGTCAGTTCCCTTTCTAAGAACTAAGCCAGTACCTTTTAATGACAAATTTTTAATGAATGATTAATACTTAAATTAAATAATGCAGTCCAATAGTAAAGACGACACATGGTGAGCTGCAAAATGTTTAATTTTCCCAGCTGTTTAATGCAGAATGCAGAGTCCACCCTACAGAGTGATTCCTCTTGAGAACATAAAAAATATATCTTTAAAGTATGAACAGGTTTGACAAAAAAGACAGTAGTATAAGCCCAAGTCTGAGCTGCTCAAGAAAGTCAGAATACAGTAAAGGATCATTCGGGGGCAGCGCTGAGGTAACTGACCAGATAAAAAGATGTAAACTTTAGCTCCCACGTTAAACAGAAGTGGGGGAAAATAGCACTGCCCACCATTTGGTCATTTTTAGTTCAACCGTTTTGAAAAAATACAAGATATGAACAATCTAGGTAGATAAACAAAAAACATTCGCCAACGTGAAAGATATACAAACATCTTCAAATACAACCAATAATCCCTAGACTTATGTTGTAAAAGTTTTTAGCAAGCTGGGAAACAAGGAATATGTCTACTTAATATCTAGTATGCTGTCCTGCACTAGTACTACATCTCTACTTACAGTTAAGAACGCAGTGAACTGATTCCAGTAAACTCTATAAAAAACGTATAACACAAACATGAACAAGATCGTGTACATATGAGGAATGAGTTTCGCTGCATACAGAAAGCCAGTGTTTACAACTTCACATCAGCATGTGATAACAGAAAGCACGCAGAAACCCTGTGCAGTCTGCTTCTGAATGATTTTTACAAACCAAATGTAGTTTCACCTGCCCTGGGTAAAATCTAGGCACTCAATTCAGGCCACTGAACTCTTCACAATGCCTGCGAGCAAATGATTTGGAGTTTTCATGTCTAGATCCTTGTTAGAAAAAGGTTTTGCAGTGGAGAGATAATGGTTATATGGCCAAAAGTTAATGGACACCAGCTTATCCAAGGATACTTTTGAAATGGAAGGTTTTCCTAAGAGGTTGTAAATTATGTAAAATAATACAAGCAATGGATACAAGATGAGTTGTTCATTAATTAGATGATCTGAATGAGAATCGTAGTTCACTTTGCTGACTCTAGAGGGCCCTTTCTCTAGAAAGCAGTTTCTGTGTTTGACCACCAGAAGCCGCTTTGTGCCACATGCATTTGCTGCTCGGACACACTGTATTGACTGAAATAGCTTCAAAGACACAGATTAAGTCTAATCTAAGACTTAAAAACCTCAAATCTTTTTATTCTAATCCCAGAATAAAGTTCTGGGATTTTCCAGTCCAGACTTAGGCCTGATCTGTGTTTAGGCCAGTTTTTACTGAGAATAGCATATTAACTAGTGTCCTGTCACTTGCTTGAGCTTACATTTACTGTATGTCTTTTTTTGTGCATCTAAAGTGATATCACTCATGCTGCTATATATGCTGAATTGAAACTGAATCATGCCATCAATAAGAACAATTAAATGAAGTGCAATTCGTTCTACTTTAACTACCTGCTGGGCATAACTTTTAACTGGTCAAACAGTCACCTGAGAAAGAATCATCAGTTATTGCTGTTGCTATTTTAAAATACAAAAAACCTTTTTACCACGCTAGACGTGCATGGCAAAATGATAATATTTAAGGATAAATAAAATCTCAAAAGTGAAAAAAGATGGTAATATATTTATATATAATACATAAAGAAACCCTAAATAAATGTCATCTTGGAACTGGACTGTTTAATAGAGCGGTGCAGTGGAGGCCTTGGGTCTTTAAAACATCCACTAACTGCCTTTACTACAACCCTGTAAATGATTTCACATGCTGAGATTCACAGAGTAAATGGAATGGCAGCTTCAGCAATGAATGGCCTGTTCAGTGCTTTATCTCACCTGTGTGAGAGGGGTAATGGACAAGGCCAGAAAGAGAAGCCCAAAAACGATATGTGTTTTTTACCCTGTTGTTTGGAATAGGAAAAGTTGTTAGCTGGATGAGGACATAACCAGGTCCAGCTCTTTAGTGCCCTCCTGTGTGCTCGTGAGGCCACAACTGCTGGAGAGCTCTGGGAAGTGGCTGGCACGAGTGGAAGGGACAGGTGACCCTGGAGAGTGGTTCACACCTGGCTTCTTCGGGGGTACGGGGGGTGGGTGACTCCTGGGTATGATGGGTGAGCGGATACCAGGCGATAGGGGCCCTGGACTTTTTCCTGTGGGAGAAGAAGAAGCTGCCAAGGTGCGGTAATCTGTGCCGAAAGGTGAACTGTTGGGAGGGGGCAGTTTGGCTGCCACTTGCTGGCTTGTGAAACGTGACAGCACCTGTAGACAGAGGGGTGGAAGAGACCATACTATTTGTATCTGTATTTGTATTTGTAACTGGAAATAAAGCAAAAATGGTAGTGATCATCTGGTAGTCACTAGTAACATCATTATATCACATGTATCAGCGGTTTGCTCTTTGGCAACTCTTGCTATAACTCGGTAACTACTAAGTATGCAGTCATCTATTATCTGTGATTTGTCGGATGTGCTGGAGCCTATACTTCCGTTAAGAAAGAGAAACACTTTGGACAGGTCACCACCCCAACAAAGGGCATTCTGGCATCCAGTACTAGATATGATTGTATCATTAATTCAGTAACCCAGTAGTGGTAAGCTTGGAAATTCACTATTTTTCCATTTGCTAACTACAGGGACAGTCTCTCTGGAGCAACTCTATGTTAAGGGTCTTGCTCAAGAACCCAGTGGTGGTAGTTCTGGTAGGAGGTTATGAACCTGTGACCATTTGGTCTATCAGCGAGTATCCAATCACTAGATCACCAAGACAGCACAACACTCAACTCTAACAAAATGCTTCCCCAGCATTTAACCAATAAACACAGTGTAGCAATGTGCAGCCATACATCCAGTTCCTGGAGAGCAGTGTTGGGGGACGGTACCATAATCGAAACCAATTGGTCAATAGTTTTTTATTTTCATTTAATTCCAATTTTTGGTAGCAACGTGTGCAAAGATTTAGACTACAGAATTGTCGTGGGTAATCTACATCTGGGTAAATTGCAATGGATGCAATGAGCGATTTACTCAGAAGGCCTCATAGAAACATGTGGAAGAAGTTGAGGTTTCCTGACCTTTTTGTTTCTTCTGAATAAAAAAAGAAATCATGTGCTCATTCACAGAGAACAAATTTTTGTGAATAATGCCTTTGCAGTGCTTTTACCTGAGTGACTGTGTTGCGCGCGATCTGCTTGGCTGTGGAGTTCTCGGGTGGAGGTGGAGGGGTGGTAGGAGAAAGGTCACGGGGTGAGTGAGGCTGCTGCTGCTGGTCCTGCTCGGCCTGCTGCTGGAACTTGTGGCGGGCAGCGTGGAATCGCTGGTTGACGCTGGCCTGGTAGGACGAAGGATAGGTAGGGCTGCAGGAGCCCAGAGAGGCCAGTCGCTTGGCCAGCACAGGTGAGGAGCAGGGCGAGGAGGAGAGAGAAGAGCAGGCTGTCCCACTAGGGGAAAGAGACTGTTGCAGCTGGATAGGAGAGCTCAATATCCCTCCTCCATTCTCCATCCCTCCGTTTTCTGTACTCTTCTCTTCCACCAATAGGTCGCTCTCTTTGCGTAGCAGGTAGCCATTGAACCGAGGCCGCTGTGATGTTTCCATGGTGCCCACTTTTCCATCTGCTTCAGTCTGGCAGGCCACAGAGGCCAACGTGGCTTTAGCAGGAGCTTCCGTCAGCTTCTTCTCCTCTTCTTCTTTTCCTTTCCATTCTTTCTCCCTCTCCGTTATCTCCTCCAGCTCCATCTTCATACTCTCAATCAGCTCCTGAAGTTCTTTGCTTCGTTTCTCCTCTTTACGCAGCCTCAGCCTAAGCTGCTCCCGTTCTGTGTCGAATTCAGCCAGCTGCCGCTCGGCCCGGGCCTCTGTCTGCATGGCCCGGGACTGCTCTGCGTCCAGCTCCCCTTGCAGGGTCTGAATGGCACGGCGCTCCTCTTCCAGCTGCTCGCAAAGCTGGGCTGCACGCTGGCTCTCCTCCTGGGCACGGGCAGTAGCCCGCTGGCATTCTTTAGCCAGGGCAGACGAGACCTGCTGCTGCTGGGCCAGGTCTTCCTGTGCCCGACCAGACGCCGCCTGTCTCTCGCGCTCCAGACACTCTGCTCGTGCTTGCTCAAACTCCAGCTGCCCAGATACAAGGAGAGAAGATGTGGAGACCAGTGGACCAGTAAGAACCTAGAAATACTGACCAAATCTCACATCCACTACTTAGCACATGAGGTTGATGATTTCAGAATAATTAGTCTCTTTAAAAACTAATTCAATATTTCATTACATTTAAAATATCGATAATTGGATGACAATATAATAGAATACCTGACAGTAGGTGTAAGGGGTTTACACTCTCATAGAAAAAGGGCTCTTACGTTGCTACACTCTACCTACCCTTTTTACAGCAGGTGTGTCCAGCTCTTATTTGGTGATCTCCTTGATCAAACACACCTGGTTCAACTCAGCAGATAGTTTCCAGGCGTAGTAGGTGTTTGAGCAGGGAGATCTCCAAACCATGCTGGACCCCATCCCTCCAAGATCAGAACTGAAAACTCCTGCTGTGGAGATCTGCTCTGTTTATACAACAGTTTATCCAGTGTTATTGGTAGAAATGAAAGGGGCTTTCCTGATGTTCTAAGATTTGCCCATGGAGTTCCCCCTTTGAAACTCATACAGGGTCTTTTAATTAGAGTGGTTGTGGGAACCCACTAAAACATGCAGTGCTGCATGACTCCATGATCAACCCTGGCATACATGGCTGTAGAGCATTTTCTGAGAAATTAAAAGTGAATGTGTTGTGACATTATGAGTGTGCATGTTCTAATGGTGATAATGAAGGGAGACTGTGCTGTTATGTGTGTGTTTGTGTGTGCTGTGACGGCTATAATGAGCTGTGTATTGTGGCTCGTGTCTGGACCGGACGGGAAAAACTTCTTACATAATACTGCATGTTCTGTCCTCTGACCTTATCACCCTTCCCTCTACTCATACAACACACACACACACACACACACACAAATCACACACTGCAGCAGCAACCCTCAAAACAATGGGCGCCTTTCCTCTGCAGGCTTCCTATAGAACAATTCCAGAGTGATGGGTGTAGGACCCCCGCCAGACACACACACACAGTCCAGACGCCCCATTGTGTTACACAATGCTGCTCTTTAAAAGCCTGGGCTACATTTAGCCTCAGTCTTAGACACAGGCTTCAAACAGGGCCTTCTGATCACAGCTGATATGTTTAGTGAAGAGTGGTACTAGAGGCATACAGACTTAGAGAGCAGAAAGTAGAAGGGCATTTCTCTAGGAGTAAATGTAAGAAAAGGTACATTTCTATCAGGGGAAGCATGTAAATCAAACAGATAAACCCAGGTAAACCGAAAAAGCTCCAAAGAAAAGGAAAAAACACAAGAAACAAACACACCCAGCAAACGTGACTATCTAGTCTGTACACAAAGAAGATGCAGAAAAGAAACAAGACACAGAAATGAATCAAGTTTTGTGGTAAGATTGTGGCAAATGATGTCTCCTGCCACCAGGGGGAGTGAGGTTGCCTGGTCAAGCGTCCCACAGTGCTAGACTTCCACAGACATCCATTTAAAGCTTTCTTTTTCTGATTTTTTTTTTTTTTTGTATTTTATTCTATTTGTTCCAAAGAACAGATAGAGGAAAGGTGCTGAGGGGACTGCTGCATTCACAGGTTTCAGAATTGTTTAAAAATAATGTAGAGTTGGAATTTGTGTTTTCTTTTGTTAGGAATTCACGGAAACCCTGAAATTCACTTCTCTGTGTGGGTTCAGAAGAGTGTCGGTGGAGTTGGTCAGACGCCAGACTAACAGTAAATAGAGTGGTCAGCACTAGTGTTCATCCATCCATTATCTGCCGCTTGTCCCAAACGGGGTCGCGGGGGAGTGCTGGTGTCCAACCCAGCGCACACAGGGCGAGGACGGGGGACGCACCCTGGACAGGTCGCCAGCCGCATCACTTTGATGGGTCAGTGATACATGTATATATTCTTGCCCTGTCTCGTTATCACACATTCTGTTGGATGTAAATGATTAAAAAAACTCATGAAAATACACATCCCACAAATCCTGTGTCCAAGTTTTTTTAAGGTGAGGCACTTAATCCCAGAACTGCCCCAAGGCACAGTCTGCGTGTGTGTTCACACTTGGGTATCTAGGATGGTTTAAAAACAGGATAAACTGACTGCCCACTGTTTGTAGTTGGAATGGCAAAAATATTATATTATGATTTCTTTATAATACACAATATAGTACAATGTTTATTTGTTATAAAATCTGATAACCATAAATCATACTTTAAACTAAATCCAATTAAACAGGACTAATTATATCATCTTTATGATGATGCATGCCTGAGCTGCTCAGAAAAGAATGTTGAGTCAATATTTTCACAAAAATGATAACTGATCACATTGCCCTGCCCTATTTGTTAGTCCCTGCTACTTCCTCACCTCTTGATTGCTTGCTTTCAGGCCACTTATACTATCAAAAACTCCTCGATTTGTCCCTTGTAGTGTTTGTGCACGAATGTGGAGGAACCAAGTTGAGTGGTAGAGT
The DNA here is from genome assembly GCA_017165825.1 of Hepsetus odoe. Taxonomy (NCBI): domain Eukaryota; kingdom Metazoa; phylum Chordata; class Actinopteri; order Characiformes; family Hepsetidae; genus Hepsetus; species Hepsetus odoe. The sequence continues at coordinate 21,262,506 of CM029373.1, read as the reverse complement.
TAAATATGAACTAAAGATTTGTCATTGTGAGACACATCACACAGTGAATCACAACAAAATGCAACTTCTGCTTTTCACCCATACACAACGTGCAGCAGGGGGCAGTGATGGGAACGGTACCTTGCACAAGGGTACCTCAGGATTTCCTACTGGTCTGAGATTAGAACCCATGACCTTCCGATCCTGGAGCCTAAGCCCAAACTACTAGGACAAATTTTGGAGCAGGTCCACATGGAGTAAAGGTGACAGTGTCCAGGATTTATCTGAATCCCGCTGAAATGAATAGTCGCTGATGGTGCTCACCCTCTTCTGTTTTACCTCTTTTTCTGCCTCAGCCCACACAAAGAGGGACGCTTGACAGAGGGACAGGAATACTGTCAATACGCAATACTCAGTTCCAACGATGCTGTTAACAGCGTGATGAGTTTACACCATACTGCGTACAGGTGTGTGTGTGTGTGTGTGTGTGTGTGTGTGTGTGTGTGTGTGTGTGTGTGTATGTGTATGTATTTTGGAAGGTGCTGCCTCAATTTTATGGGTGTGCCTGTGTGACATCAGTCAGTCACAACTGCTAACATGTCAGCGTTCTTCTTCAGTCGTGTGTGTGTGTGTGTGTGTGTGTGTGTGTATGCGCACATGAGCACACAAACACATACACACACACACAATTCTGGGTTGAGTTCATACAGAAGCCATGCAGTACTTTTTAATGAACTGCTCAGGCTGATGGAGAGGGAAATATAAAGAGAACGACTAAGCTAAAAACAGAAAGGAGGAAAATAAAGGATGAAGAGAGTGATGGACAGAATAAATGAACAGGGAGGGATCTCTTGTAGCCCAAGGTCAACGCGACAACAGCTTCATTGTGAGGATCTGAACCTTTTGAACAAAACACTGTACACTTGGACAACACAAGTGGATTTACTCTCTCCCTCTCTCTCACTCACTTTCTCTCAGTCTCACACACACACACACACACACACACACACACACACACACACACACAGAGTCTCTCACTCCCACTCACTCACTTCACCCCAGGAACTGCATTGTTCTTTTTCGGTTCACAGGACTCATCGGGGTGGGAGATAAAGCTTAAACACACACACACACACACACACACACACACACACACACACACACACACACACACACACACACACACACACACACACACACACAATCACACACACACACACACACACTCAAAATCAAAAAGCGTAGAATCAAAGCGTAGAAATAATTGCCCTTTGTGTGTTACTGAATAAGTTGTACAACCAGACATCGCTTTGTCAGATCTGAATGGATCTTTTTTGTCCAAAATGTCTTTCTTTTCATTACTTTGTGAGTTTGAAAATGCTTAGTTCTGTAGGAAAGCGGCAGTATATTTTGACATTCCAATGCTGTTACTACTGCACCTTGTGCAATGCAGCCAATGGACAACTGATATCCTTTATCGCTGTTTAGTCAAAGAAAAAAAACATGTAAATCATTGATGACTGAAAGTGACAGCTTTTCACAGCTCACAGTGAACCACAATGCATTTTTTCTCTGCCCATTTTATCCATACACCATATGTATCGCGGGGCAGCACCCAGGGAGCGGTGATGGGTATGGTATCTTGTTCAAGAGTGCATTAGGGCAGCCTACTGGTTCAAGATTTAAACCCACAACCTTCCAGTCCTGGAGCCTAGTACCTAACCACAGGGCCACCTCTGCCCCACTACGAGCAACATGGAAATTTATGAAATAAAACGTGTCTCTTACCCGTCTGTGTCTGCTCTCAGCGGCCGCCAACTGTGCCATCATCTTCTCCTGCATGCGCTTACAGTGACTCACCACCAGGTCCAGCACGGCCAGAGGGTTTAGACTGATCTGGGTTCTGTTGTTGTGGCTGCCATCCTGATGCTGACCCTGCTCTCGACCCTGGAGCACCACGCTGTCCCTCTGCAGGGCCAGGAAGGGGTCACTGAGGTCATACTGGCCATACCGCTCCACCAAAAACACATCTCGGTGCTGTGCCTGGAACAGAAGGTCAGAAGGTCAGAGACGAGACCAATAAAGTGGTGCTTAAGTGCCAGAGTTGATCACTGGTGTTCACAATGGATTAGTAATGGACGTTTGAACTGTCAGGGTCCAAAAGGCTGGGTGCAGAGCGGCCCTTTATTAGAAAAATGCATGGTCTTTGATGAAAAAAACATCTTATAATTACATATAGATGCTTTTATGCAACATATATGAAGCAAGTAGAGACTTCCTTGCTGACTGGCAGAATGAAACTTGACATTACATTCACAGAAGCAGAGACATTTTAGCATTTTTGCCATTTCTTCTAGCGCAAATGTAGACACTGTATATTTAAATGTGCAGTATGTAACTGTAGTTCTGCAATATGCAATGCTACCTTTAAATAGTAATGCAAACAGTTCTAAACTTGTAAAAGGGAAGCCGCTTTAGTTCTTGTTTTCAACACCACATGCCAGTGTGTAGGTGTGTGTGGGAATATTAGTAGAAGAACAGATATTTTAGTGCTTTAGTGTTCAAGATTCCGGATTCAAAGAGTTTATTTGTCACTCTAGATATCTCTCTAGATATAATAAACAGAATAGAGGAAGGAATTTAACAAGACTAAAATAAAGTAAAATAAAATGAAATGAAATGAAAATGTAAAAAAGTAAATAAATAAATCTTGGTGTCTACTGTACAGATGAAACATATCTTCTAAATTATATATATATAAAAAAAAAAATATATATATATATACAGACACAAAACTGAGATAAACTGAAAAAATGAACAGCAAATCTCTTAAAAAGTAAACATGTATGTAGTGTTGTAACTGTACCGTTAAATGTAACTGAAATGAAATTTTACTGAAATCAAAGCAGATAGATATAAAAAAATATACAGTGAAAATATGTCAAAATACTGAAAAATGAAGGATCTTGATTTGCATATATTTGCCATTTCTTGACAAATACTCAAATCTGTCAATGCAGAATAAATGCAAAATGTAATTCACTGCATATTTAAAGGTGCAGTAAATAATAATCTTCTAGATTATTAGAAGAAGCAATAGAAGATAGAAGAGCAAGCGGAAAGCAAGAGGAAAGCAGCTTTAGTTCTTATTTAGGAAGGTGCATGTCCGTGTGTGTGTGCACTGCCTGAGGCCTGAAGGCTCGGTGATATGAGTAAAAGAGAAAAGTAAGTTATTATCAAAACTGGTGACTTTCCAAGGTTTTCCTCTGTCTCTCGACCTGTGGGAGGTGGGATAGACTCCCCAGCTCCAGTTAAGATAAGGGCTATAATAGTGGACAGATGGATGATCATAACGGATTCATTTATTTACCGTTAGATCTGCTTTTCCAAAGAAGGCTTTTTGAGGAAGAATGACATCATTCTCTGAATGACATCATTCTCTGAATTATTTTGTGTCCCGAGGTTGCGTGTGTCATATTTGGCCGTTTTTCTGACTGTGTGAGCTGAGCAGCGTTTGGACTTGTTCTGCCCTGGAACTATTTCAAGTTGAAACCAGCTCTGCCGCGTTAGTGATGCCACTGCCTGCTGCAGGCAAAACGCTGACACTGCTAATAGTTCAGGGCCTCTATGTATCAGGCCTGTCAGATGTTAAGTGTGTTGACCTTCATAACATTTGGAGAAACTTGAGCAGCGAGGTCTGAATTTAGATCAGGCTGGAGAAGGTAACGCGTAGAATTAACTTGATTCCAGACATGGCCAAATCACACACATTATTTCCTACGAGGAAATGTATTATTTATTATGAGTGCAGATACAGATACGCTATTAATAGAGATAAAAGAACGATTGTGGTAAATGCTGAAACACTGATTCAACTTTTTTGAATCCAGTAAAAGTAAAAAAATACAGGCTCTGAAATGTATTCAAAGCACAAATACAAATCAGCTTATTAAATGACATTTCTTTTGGCCGTGCAAAGCAAACCGAACCTCATGCCCCCTCAGTGAAAGTGAAAGTGACTAACTGTCATTGCGCACAAACAGCACAGCACACGCTGAGCCACAACAAAGTGCATGCTCTGCATTTAACCCACACACACCATGCAGCAGGTGGCAGCCTTATCCAGTGCCCGGGGAGCAGTGATGGGAATGGTATCTTGCTCAAGGGTACCTCAGGGATACCTGCTGGTCCGGGACTCAAACCCACAACTTTCCGGTTCTGGGGCCAAGTCCCTATCCACTAGGCCACCACTGCCCCAGTCTGAGGACGAGGTCCCACCGAGATTTTGAACTGAGATCACTGGATTCGGAGTGATAATCATTACATCATGGAACCATTACAACCACTCAGACTTCAAAGACTATCAAACCATCTGAACCTCAAACACAATAACAACAATCTACTAAAATAAATCACCATCATCCTCACTGCTTCACTTTCACCCACATCTCTACGAGTTCTCCCACCACGGATGTCACATTTAATACACTTTTCTCCATCCAGTAATAAAGAATATGTACTTCCTTTGATTTTTTTTTTAAATGGGACTTTAGGAAGTGCAGATATTTCTGTTAAAATGTAGGGAGTAGAAGGAAAAGGTCATTAGAAAAAGTCATTTACTGTTGAATTTGAATGTGAATATCTTGTCCTTCTAAATAAAATATATGACATCAATATAACTAAACTTAAACTGACTTCCTTTTGGAGGAAACGAATGTTTGAACCGAGGAAATAAAATCCCTTTTGTTAGCAAACTTAATGAGGTCATTCTTTGTGACTGCATGCAGCACCCACACACATACACTCTCAAACATACACACCGGCTACGCTGGCACTTATCCAGTTACTGCTGACTTTTCCACCTGCAGCAGCTTTACATACAAACGACTGAACGTCGAAATCAGTGGTTCCTAATCCTCGACTTCCGCCCTGCCCCTGCCGTTATACACCTTACACACAACTCTCCAGCTCAGTCCCATTTAATACTGAGACTATTCTGCCTTTTATTCTGATCTCCAGATTTGATATGGTTATTTCTTGTGTTGTGGGAGCATTCGCTTAGAACCTGCTGTGTTCAGTTATGCTGTCTGTGTCACACTCGACTCTGAATCACTGGTAAGTCAGTGTAGATGTACGAGTGGACATGTTTTATGCTCAGTAGGATGTTAATCAGGTTACAACTGAAGAGTCACTCCGTCAACACTCCACTCTGATTTTACAGACCGAAGTGGGTAGAGTTAGCTAATCCTTATCCACGTAAAGCTATGAATACTTAATTAATAATAATAATATTAATAATAATCCTTTATTTATATTCCCACGAATGGGAAATTCGTTCTCTGCATTTCACCCATACACACATGTGCAGCAGTGGGCTGCTATTGAAAGCGCCCGGGGAACAGTGATGGGGACAGCACCTTGCTCAAGGGTACCTCAGGGCAACCTACTGGGAAGTGGTTCGAACCCCCGATCCTCCGATCATGTGGCTAACACCCTAACCACTAGGCCACCGCTGCCCTACATGCATAACAATACACAATAAAGTGCATCATTTCATTTGATTGTTACAAATATAATGTAAATGCAATAATGTGGAGATTTTTTTCCTTTAGGTTTTTATTTATAATGTAATAAATGCATTTTTTCATTTACTGTTGATGTAACTATTATAACTATTGCTCTCAGTGCAAACCCATTAGATGCAGTGGTGGCCTTGAATAATTGCTTCTGTACTTCATGTTGATGTTTTATTGTTTCCAAAAATAAAACATGCAGGGTGCTTGGACTCTATGTGTTGAAGCAGTTTTGAGCCAGTCGCAACATATGATAGAGAGCAGGCTCAGAGCATGTGAAGGACCTTTAGCGGTGAACCCGTGATTTAAGTCGGACTCTTGATATTTTCTTTTAAATGCAGCTTTATTTTTGTTTTGAGATTTAGGAGTTTTCTTCTGTCACGTTACTGCTCTTTTCACCCTTTCCAAAGTAGCTCTCCAGTGACATCTGCCTTTTATTCATGTTTGCGTGGGTAACGTACAGGTTATCTTTGCGTGGGCTTGCCTGTGCATGAGAAAATCTGGGAATGTGAAAGTGAAAGTGACTATTTTGGCATAGTGAAACACGGCACCGCACACAGTGAGACGCAACCGAATACTTTGATGCATTTTTACCCACACACACTGCGCAGAAGGGGCAGTGATATACAGCACCCTGGGAACAATGTTGGGGACGGTACCTTACTTGGGAATCAAACCCATGACCCATGATGCCTAGTCTCTAACCACTAGGCCTCACCTCCCAATTTTTTCTTCTTCTTACTTTTCCTTTTGTTAAAGTGAAAAACCTGGTCAGAGACTAAGTTTGGTGGCAGTACCTAAACCATACCTGTGCCGTGAGGTCACAGGGACCTGTTCCATCCTTGCTAACCCTTTCTCCTTTCCTTCAACAAGTGTGGAATAAAGAGGACACTTTTCCAAACTCTAACTGTAAAGTACATAAAATAAAACAATTTTAAAATAGATTTTTTTCTTCCTGCGCAGCCCACTATCAAATTATCTATGGTCCAGTGCTGGTGCTTGGGGACCCCTGCTTTATATTGTGAACACATGCTCATGAACGGACCAACAGAAATCTTACGAAAAGCTTTCGTATCCTCACAGGAAAACATCAATCCCCGACTAAAACAAATAGAGCTTCAGTTTGGGCTTTATCCATCAACCCACCCATTACCTCACCGCCAATTTAAAACTAAGTTTCATTGATACTCTGACTCATAAGACCTTCTGTTCAGCTCCTGAGGATGTGTCCTCTGGGAGAACGTCCTTGGCTGTATCTACCCAGATATCTGATCCTGTTTCAGAATGTGACCCCTTGTGTGTCCAACCTTACAATGAAACAAGGGTGTCCCTGCAATGCTGCCACTTAAGAACATAAATACTGACCACATCTGCTTACAGACCTTAAGCTAACGTGTCTCAGCATCCGTCCATGAACTTGATCATGCAGTGTGTCTAACTGTGGTCAGACTTGGAAGTAACTTCCAGAGACAGGAACTCAGCAGGCAAAAAAGAGAGGGAGAAAAGGAAAGAAAGGAGTACTGATAGAAAAAGAAGAGTGGGAGGAGTGGAAGTAGTGAAAGAGGGGAAAGAGCAACAGGATGAAAGAGAGATAGAGGGAAAAACACAGAGGAAGAAGAAGAGACAGGATGGCCTTCCATGGGCTCTGCCAAGATCAACAGCATACTCCACACTCGTTTAACCCAAAGCAGGTGCTGAGCCACACACTCATACAGAGATCAGCACGACCTGCCTGGCCTCTTCAGCCGCTTTTTCCCCAAATTTTAACCCCCCAAACTAACACACACACACACACACACACACACACGCTACTTCCCTGCCCCCAAACACTCAGGCAGGTGTTAAACCTTCCCCAGGGGGAGAGAGGGTCATCGACACAGAAGGGAGCACAAAAGGAGCAGCTGGTGAGGGCTGTGGTGTGTGTGTGTGTGTGTGTGTGTGTGTGTGTGTGTGTGTGTGTGTGTGTGTGTGTGTGTGTGTTGCAAATGGGGACATTGTGACTAATTTAGGAGGGTAAGATTGGGCGTCCATAGTGAATGAATTAGCAGATGGAAACACAGGAGAGATGAACAGACACACACACACACACACACACGCACACACACACACACACACACACACACAAGGGATTTAGGGACGCTCAGATGGGTAGGGGTGAATAAATATTTCGTGGTTGGAAAATTTCCAAATAAAGCTTCCCTTAATCTGTACAAATATTAAAACAAAGTATTTTCAAATATTATGATTATGATTAGATGGCGGTTCGGTTTTGATCAGGCTGCAGCAGTAAAATGCAGGATGTGATATCACAAAAACAAATAAATCAGGATGTCATCCTGTAACTAATCCAGCCTGAAAAAGCACACACTCACACTGTGTGATGTCATGTTGCTGGCTGTGCACTTGTATTTCAGTTCAGAATGAAGACTTACCTTTGGCGGCTCCTCTTCACTGATTCAGCTTGAATGATTGGTGATTGTAAAGGAACATTACACTGAAAACAGTGCTATGAATGGACATGAACTAGACCGACACAAAGCTTGCCCACAATAACTGTGATGATGTAAAATGTTGATGTAGAGCAGAGGCACACTTTTCAGTCGAGGCACTTCAAAAGCGGTGTGATTCATCACATTGGCCAATGCTCAAGGTTTCAGTATCAGTATCAGAGTTCTCTCCATCGGGACTGCAGAACTAGAAATGGACATGCAGATGAGCGTTTCTGACTGTGATTTAATTGTGACTATTTTCTATAATTGTGAGGACTGCGAGGACTGTGAGGCTCGAACGCTTAGCGCACAGTGACAGACCATCAGTTGTGCTTGTGTTGTCCTGTACTTGGACATGTTGGTAAAGCTGCCGGTGTCCCGTCGTTACCGGACGTGTATTTCAGAAATGTCATATCATGTTTCATGTTTTATTCTATAACATCCTAACATTATTTTATTTTCATTATTTTTCTTATTATTAGCAGTAATAATAGAATTAACAACAATAACAATCATTTTTTACTCGCATCTTTCTTCCAGATGAGCACCAAGTCTCCCAGCCTTTCACTCTTTCTTCCACTGTTGTACTTTTTTCTCTTACCGCTCTTTCTCATTTCTCCCTTTGTCTGTTTTTCTTCTCCCTTTCTCTATTCCTGTTCCTCCTTCTTTGTCACAGTCCCTCTTTCTTTCTTTTACACTCTGATCTAATTTTGGCACCTTTACTTTATCTCTTTCCCCTCCTTCTTCCTTTCTTTCTCCCCATCTCCTCATGTATCTCTGCTTGATCTGATTTTTTATTTATTTTAATAACAAAGTTTATATAAACATATATATATATATATATATATATATATATATCCATCCATCCATTTTCTGCCGCTTGTCCCAAGCGGGGTTGCGCTGGAGTCCAACCCAGCGCACACAGGGCAAGGACGGGGGACGCACCCTGGACAGGTCGCCAGCCCATCGCAGGGAGGAGCAAGACAGGGACGGCACCTTGCTCAAGGGTACCTCAGGGCAACCTATTGGGAAGGGATTCCAACCCCCGATCCTCCGATCATGTGGCCAACGCCCTACCCACTAGGCCACCGCTGCCCCCTCTATATATATATATATATATATAAACATATGTTTATATATGACACTATAAACTGTACATTCCTAAAGCCAACATGGTGTGCACTAGTCCCATTAAACTGTATGTGAAAATAACAAAAGCACTGCCAGTAATTAACACTCCAGTTATGAGATTTCTCTTTCCCTCCTCACTCTCTCACACACACACACACATGCAGAGGTATGGTCTCTCCTTTCAGACAGCCATTTCTGAGTAGGGCTCAGCATAAAGAAACCGGGAGCTGTAACCATGGCAACCAGGTGAATACAGAGTCCAGTTACAACTCTCCCTCGCTTTCTTTCTTCTCCCTGCCTGGAATGTGTATTCTCAATGGGCAGAGTAATCTGTGGAAATTAACTAAACCTCATCTGCAGTGCAGCACTGAGGACACTGAGACAGAGAGACTGATAAAAGACTGAGTACAGAGACAGAAAGTGAACGATCCAGTACAGGGGCAGAGGAACCAGATTTGACCCTATTTTTTATTATGCCTTTAAGACTTGATTTCTTAATGACTTCTTGATTGGTTAATGATTTCTTTTCTGATTGTCTGGCCCGTACTGCATCTCAGTCAAGACTCCAATCCTCAATAAGAAAAAAACTAGAACAAAAATATATGAACCAATCCTATTTCTACTATCCTATTTCATAGTGTCCAAAGAAACAATCCCTCAGCAATGCTAATTTGTTTTTTAAACATTTCTTTACTTTTATGTTTATATATATATGTGTGTATTTTAATGTTGAAATGTATTTTAGTTTCATACTTTTTACTGAGCAACACTCTTTCACAGGACCCATCCCATCCCTTTTTTTCTTGCCTACAGGCCAAATGCACAAATGACAATTGGCCTGGCTAATGTAGGTCACTTCCTCCAATCAGATCAGACCAATCAACACTGAATTCCACCTCAGGCTTCCCTTTTTCTCAAACTCTCACTCCATCTCTCTCATTTTCTCTCGCTCCCTCTTTTTCAAAGACACACACACACACACACACACACACTCTCTCTCTCTCTCTCTCTCTCTCTCTCTCTCTCTCTCTCTCTCTCTCTCTGTCTACACTCTCTCACTAGTCACACTAGTCACAGGGTGTAAATCTTATATTTATGATGAAATTTCATTCCAGGTCATTTCTATTGGTCCATTCATCATGAAATGTCCAAATGATATAAAAGGAAAACATTTTGTATAAACAGTGCATGAATTATTACCACTGAAGCTCAAAACACTCCTACTCTACACACCCTTCACACACACGCTCGACTATCACTGACTCATTTGTCAGGCAAGATAAGCAATCAGTGCTTCAATTTATGAGACCTGTACTAAAACTCTTCCCTGATTCATCATGACACAGTCTAGTGTCAGCTTTTATACACTATCACCTCCTATATAAATACAAGTCCCATACTATAATCCTAGTAAATCAAAATAGCTCTACATTGTTTGTGCCTTTGTTAAGAACTGGTCCAGTGTGCTGGCTGACACTGCCTATAGTGGGTGACTGAACTGGGTGTGGCTCTGATTGGATGATGGTGGTTTACAGTCTCAGGCCACCAAGAGCAGCTGTTTATTTTCTTAAGCTGAGTTTAAAGCATTACTGCACATCATTATAGCAAATGACTGCAGAACAGCCACTCTGGGGGATTCTGTCTCTTTCTTTCTCTGTCTGACCCAGTTCTCTTGTTTTTATAGCGACTTATCTTAAGGTCAGAAAGGCAGCGGAAAGAGGGACGAAGAAAAAGAGCGGAAGAGATGGAGAGGAGAGAGAGAGAGAGAGAGAGAGAGAGAGAGAGAGAGAGAGAGAGAGTAAAGTATGACTATTCACCATTATCACTCAAAGCAGGAAAGGTTACTCATCCTGTGGGACGCTTTTTAGCACTTTTTAGTTTTTAGAAAAAAGTATCCCCCTTGAAAAACTAACTTTCAGTAAAAATAAAACAGTGTCATTAGCCTGTTTTCTCTGGCTATGTCTGAGCTATGGCTCTGTTCACAAAGCACATGTTATTATCAGTCTCCCCCAAATGAATTCTTTTTCATTGTACTGTAATGTAGGACACTTCTACAGCCACACTTGTACCATGATGCATGTGCAGTTAGTTGTCTGGTGAAGTCGTATCTAAGTCTCACCCAAACTGGTAATTAAGGCTAAAGGTATAAGCATATTATTCAGAATTACTGCATTTGAGTCAAGGGTCTAAAATTGGGTAAGCGATACAAGGGTATAATAAAGATGGCTTAGTCACCCCCTCCTCTCACAAGGCCAATAGTTCTCCCACTGCTCAGAAACTAATGGCGCAGAGGAGAATGTAATGACTGAATTAGAGAGGGGGAAAAGAAGGCAAGTACAGACAAGAAAAACAACCCCCGCAGAGTCTCTCTCTCTCTCTCTCTCTCTCTCTCTCTCTCACACACACACACACACACACTCACAAACCTTACACAATGTCTGCGCACACAGTCATTCAGCCTGAATGTGTGTAATTCCTGAGGGATTGCATCAACCCTCATCTTTTCACACCATGAGAAGAATTTTAAGTTTGTGCGACGATCATGCAAATATAGCCACCACAAATGCCTGTGATTCTTTGACATCTTTCTTTTAAAGCAAGAAATGCCTGGCACTCCTTTACAGTTGTTCTGTATTTCACTGAGGAAAACCGAAATGGCAAAGACCAGACACTTCCAAAAGGTGCCCAGATTTGTCCTCACTGCTTCCACCATGATATCATTCTACGATGCACTCTGAGACAATGTGCATATGATGCTGGTGGGAGCTTAGTAATAGGATACTCAGCTGCAGACTATCGTACTGTGGCTTTGAGCTCGGCTCTATCATATCTCCAGCCCCATTTGAGCCTCTGAGCAAGATCCTTAACACCAAGTGCCTCCGGGGAGACTCTCACTGTCATTAGGAGCATGCTGGAGCAATATATGTCCCTCTGGATAAGCTAAATTTATATCTGAAACATTACTGCTTTCTTTTACTGCTGTTAAAGCTATTACATAATTGGTCCCATTTACTGTTTTTCTGTTTGTTTTCATTTCCAAAACACTCCCTTGCAAAACATGACTGTACATAGAATGATCACTTTTTACCAAATTAGAATTAGGGTTATCATTATTGAATATATGCTGGTAATGCATAAAATTATATTGGGTATTTCTATTATTTTATGCCTTTTTAGCAGATTCATAAAATGCTTTGTAGACACCAGTTTTAAGCATAAAAAAACAAGAAGTTGTGGATACCATAGTAATGGTAATTACAATGCTGAACGGTATCATAAAGAAGCATCTAAACCAACTAACAATGTTCAACAATGTCATTTCCGAACCACTTTGTTTACACCTTCACCATTCAATAATGCAGAAATAAAATAGAAAATAGAGAGTTAAGGGTTCAAGAACCACCAGAGGCAGCATGCCTCTCCAGTGGGTAGACTGCACTTATTTGAAGGCTTCATAACTGTCTGCTGAACCCAGACTACCAGATAAACACTAGATAATATTGTTCATGTAACTCAGTGCTGTAGGTTAGTCATATTAGAGCAACATGCATGTGAGTTATGGTGTCTGTATAAGTTATGTGGGCTCTTTTGCCAGTAGAGGTTTTGTTGGTCAGCAAGCTGGCAACTGGGAGAGCTGGGCGTGCTGTTGCCGTAGGAGACGATGTGGCCTCCAGCGTGTTCCTGGAAGCAAATCAATGCCGAGTGAATCTCGCCTCTTTCTATTTCTCACACACACACACACACACACACACACACACACACACACACACACACACACACAAATACATTCCAGGCCTTTCGGTGCTGAGAAATACCCATTTTTACCCTCAGGGTGTTGCCAAAAGCGAAGAAAGATACATTGGCACAGTGACCAAACATGGAGCTCAGACCATGCCTTCCTTCTCTTTCTCTTTTACCCTCTTTCTCAACTCACTATCTTTATTTTTACCTCCCTCTTTCTCAGATCTCTCTCTCAATTATCGCTATCTCGGTCTTTCCAACTCCCATTCTCCCTCTCTCTCACATTCTGTCTCTCTTCTTTTCTCTGGCACAGACAGAGGGCAGAGGTGCAACGATGATCAGAAGGACCTGCAAAAAGGGCCACATCCTTCAAGCCCAGATCAGCTCTGGCCATTTTTATTTGACTCAGTTGGAAACTAGCTGGCTTTTAAGGCAACCCAGTCTTCAGGTTGCATCTCCTTATTAACTCATTCATCAAAAGACTTCTGCTTCAAAAACAGGTCTGACATATAATTCTAGATCAAATTTAAAGAATGGATGAGTCACACAGAATTGTAAACACAGATCTTTTTGTCTGAGTGAACCTGTTTGTTTGAGCCATGTCAGGTTTCCAACAGTAATGAAAAGAGCACAACGCTGCTTCATTCCATCAGGAAAGCACATCGCTCCTGAATGAGACACAAAAAACGTTCTCAACTAAAAAGAATGTGACAATTCTATTAGCTCATTTAGCATGAAGTGTAGAACGGCTTGTGAGGCAAATTTGACTATAAACCTCTCCTATAAATCAGCTCCAGAGTCCACAGCCTTTAGGGTGTCATCATTGAAACAAAATAATACAATAAAGTATCTCCACAAACAGCTGAAAATTGCCCCATAAACCTTTAAGCAGGGCCCATTAGGGCTGGCTGACATGGCAGATTGAAATGCACAGAATATGGTCCAAACCCTCACAACAGGCCGGACCTCACTGCCCCCAAACTCACTTCTCATATGCAGATTAAAAGTCGTCTTAATGTGGCTGTGTTTTTACCCATCAGGGTTATCTTTACTCTAATCTAGCTTCATTTCCATCAAACTCCTTTACGGTATCATACCTGCAGACTGCAATCAGCTTCAGGGGTGGAAACTGCTATCAAGTCTTTGGGAAATGATCCAGTGCACAACTGAATCTAAAGTATCACTGAAATTTAATTTAATGTGATTTCCATATTGACTGTAGGCACCATCAATACATATAGCTTTTCTGAAATGAGGTATCCCTCCTTCACAAATCAGGAAAATTCATGATCAGTACATCTTCAGGCTCTAACAACCCAAAATTAGTGAGGCTGCACCACCTTCAGGATAATGTATCATGATCCATCATGGTATCATGATAATGATGTATCCTGCTGCATTTTTACACTAACAGTTCAGCCGAACAGAAACTGTATGAGATGGGGTGCCACTAAGGTCAGGTCACACACACTTCCTTCCGCTCACTGCAAGCAAACAAAAAAACATTCCCAGAATGCCACACAGGGAGCCGAAGGGCAGGAAACCATGCCTAACAGGAAACAGAGGAGTATGGAGTATGCATGAGACCAGCGAACATACACGGTCTGACACACACACACACACACACACACACACACACACACACACACACACACACACACACACACACACACAAATACTAGCACACAAAGCTCCATTAGAACCCAAAAGTCCCAAAAGAGCCTTCAGGGCCTCTGAATGTATCCACTGTGAGACATGCCCTTTTACACCAGCAAGGAGTCAGATAATAAACAACAGTAATCTCTCTTTTTCAAACACACACACACACACACACACACACACACACACACACACACACACACACACACACACACACACCTTGGGCAGGGTGGAAAAGGAGGGCTTAAAAGGGCTAGTGAGGGTAAAGTACAGCCTCCAGAGAGAAAACCCCAGTGCATAATGGTGTAATGCTAATCCCAGTGCAGCATGTCACCACTGCCAGTTCATACTAATAAATACCCTGAGTGTCTGTCTGTCTGTCAGCAATGCATTGCGAATTCATATTGACAAAACACACACACACACACACACACACACACACACACACACACACACGCACACACACACGCACACACACACACAGTGTGAATGGAACTGTTTAACTACGATAGCTAGTAGTGGCTGAGCTCTCAGCAGTGTGTCACAGTGAGAGAAAATCAATGTGCTGCTACACATACTCACATTACTTCTGTTTTTGTGTGTAAGAGCTCTTCACACAAATACAGCTATGCAGAGCAGCACTATCATTTTAATCAGGAACAGAAATAGAGTTATTTGGATGGGTAATTGTGAAGAATCACAGATTCCAAAAAACTACTTCAATGAAAAGGCCATAAAATAAATAAACAGATAGATAGAAAGATAGGTAGATAGATAGACAGACAGTCAGACAGACAGACAGAGTAATATCTATCTATTTTTTAGAGTAATAGAGAATGGCAACTGTATCAAAATGCCAGCAACCCCACGGGCTTGAATAAGCCTTTTTATTTATATGGTTTCAATTAAAAAGTTTAGTCACGTAACTGAAAATGTCTTATTGATATTTAATCTGCAACATAATGATGGGGTTGGGTAACACTTCCAGTATTCATACACAAATACTATTAGAACATTAATACAAGAACCCAGACCCTGGACCAACATGATGGAAATAGAGGCTTTGATCCCAGCTGGCAAACCAGTAGACAGCATCAGTCTTTGTGTGTGGTGCATGATTTCAGTCTAAACACTGTTACATAAAATTTCAAGCACCTTGAAATAGCACGAATACCTGGCAACAGATACGAAACCCAACAAAATAACTGATTTATCTTCGGTCTTAACTTTGGACTAGGACTGTGTGACATGGGCAGGTACCGTGCTACTGATTGCAATTGTGTTGTGCAATAGTTGAAACAACCAGAAGGCAGATTGCATTTCCAGCGGTGACCTAGGGTTTAAGGACTAGGCCCCAGGATCAGAAGGCAATGGGTTTGAATCCCAGACCTCTTGAGCAGGATACCGCCCCCATCGCTGTTCCCTGGGCGCTGGACATGGCTGCCCACTACTGCACGGCATGTATGGGTTAAAAGCAGAGGTTGCATTTCTTTCTGTCTCACTAAAGGCCAAGCTGTGTGCTCACGTCAACAAATAGTCACTTTCACTTCACTTTCCCATTTGTTGTATGCATTTTTGTTCATGCATAAGATTTTCTACAGAAAACAAATGTTTTTCAGTGTAGGCTTTCCAGTGTCAACCCCTGCATTTCACACATCATTTTTACAATGCCGAGAGGAAAATTAGGGTATCCTGTGAGTTAAGGGTCACATGAGTCTGACAGATTTTTGCTGACCCAGAGAGCAGTGATGATAAGTTTAGAAAATGAATCTTTTTTCCTGTCAAGGCCCTGATGCTTTGAAACGTACAAATCTTTGTGCAGGATGTGCAATGCAAAAAATGAGTTATTTGTTAAAGGGCGCGTTTAAATATTGCGACAATATTGTGACAAAATCTGTAACAGAAGGAACAGAAAATACACTGTGTAGTCCCACTTAGGATAGGTCTGCAGTACATTGTTAAGGATGGCTGGAGCCTTTATTTATTTTTTTGAGCAATGGTGCACTCTGTGATTTGGTAAGCAGCTGTAAAGGAGGGAGGGGGGATGTGTGAGACCGAGTGTTTCTCAGAGCGAGGTTAAAACCTTAATGAACCCTGCTCTGATCTCTGGGTCTCCTGCTCTGTCATTAGCAGTGTTTTAAGCCTCCCACTGCATCATTTACAAGTGATCTCGTCCCAGCCGTGAGCAGCAGTCCCTCGGGGGCTTTATCTGTGTACATGTGCACCATAGCAATAAACTACACGGTTACATACTCTTCAGTACCATCTAAACTGTGATTTTTAAAATATGATTCAGGCTTAAAACTACGTCTAAACAGTTCAGATTCATCAAACACAAAAGGCTTGATCAGCCATGAAGCTGCTGCCTCAACAAAACTGTCCAAATCTAAGCAGTAAGAACTTTACAGGTACGATATTAGAACTTTACATCTTCAATATGCGTCTAACGTGCATTGATGTGAAGAAATGTTTGGCTGATCTGTTATTCAATGTGAAGGCAATCAATTGAAAAAAGAAATTTGGTGAATCATTTCATAGTAAGAATGGTTATGTGTAAAGGGTATTTGGGAGAGTAAAACCAACACGCTGACGGGTTAAGGCGATAACAACAATTATTTATTTTATACTATAATTTATTTTGATCATTGTTTGCATGGCTTTTCTAGGTTCGGCCCTGTGAATTTACATGCCATTGTTGAGTTCAAGTGTGTGTGTATGTGTTGTAAATCAGGCTCTGGGTTTTTGGCACGTGTCTGAACAGTGGTGAGAGCCAAGTGCTGTCATGGCTGTAAAGGTCTGGCTGTCCTGCCAGTGCTCCTCAGCTTTCTCTGATCTGCTTACAGCGGCTTCCTGCTTGATGACGGAACAAAGTTGAAGCAGTTTGGCTGCGCTGACTAAGTGTGGGACAGTGTTACAGGAACAGCACTATTAGCAGAGCATTGTTCTCTGCTCCGCTGATTTCCTGAGTCTCACAGACACACACACACACACACACACACACACACACACACACACACACACACACACTTGGTGTTCGTACACAAAGGAAACAAATGCAGGCACACTATTTTAGAACGATGTACAAATACAAACTTTACAAAAGGGGGGAAAATGTTCAGGTTTAAGCGTGACAACCTCAGTGCTGTGTGTTGAGTGTGTACTACTTCCCTGAGAGCACGGAAAGCTGTCTTATTACAGAAACTCCCTAAAGGCCCAAGGGACCTTTCAATGACATCTACGTAAAACCCGAAGACTCTTTAACTCTCTTAACATTACTCTGCAGGCAGAGTGAAAAAAACTGCTTTGCATTTACTCAAGTTCACCTTAATAACAATGTTACACAACCACACTTTTCCACTTTTCTCTGACTGACTCTGAGACACTGCCTTTTTAAAGTTCCCTTACAGCCTTGACTGCATTCCTGCACTTTAATGTGAAAGAAAGTGAAAGTGACTATTCTCGTCATTGTAAAACACAGCACAGCACACACTGAGCCACAACACAATTCAACCTCTGCATCTAACCCATACACACACGTGCAGCAGGGGGCAGCTATTGAAAGGGCCCCGCGGAGCAGTGATGGGGACGATACCTTGCTCAAGGGTACCTCAGGGCGACCTCCTGGGCTGGGATTCGAACCTTCTGCTCCTGGGACCAACTCAGCACATCAGTACAGCACATCAGATCAAGACAGAGATTTATTTCAGTGACCGAAAGTGAAGGAAAGATCTCATGCATTGTTGATGGAGATTTTAAGTGTGCATGCTTGTTAATTAAAATAATGGCTCACACATAACATTCCCTACTTCTTTTCTGAGCACCATCATTTCTCAAGTTACCTTTAAGAAAGAATCAAGATATTTAAGAAGTTATTAGTACGTATCAGGCATCGTATATGGTTCCATTGTTTCACACCAAATCTGTAATGTGTTAAGATGAAATGCTGAAGGTGAACAACCACAGATCTGCAAGTCTCTTTCTTCACTGCCTGCACTTGTGCGTTCCTGATCTGATCACGTGGGACTAACGAGAATCCTGCAGAACTACTGACTGCAGATTTGATCACGTATGATGTGCTGATAGGATGCTCCTGAAAGAGCTGTAAAGAGCACAGTATGCTCTCACTGGAGGTCATTGATAAAAACTGGAAACCATGACCATCATGTGACCATCATGTCTGAACATGATGAATGAAAATTGAAAGCCTTTTTGGCATGGCCAAAAATGTAAATTTTAACGGAAGTATAAGCACATTTGAGGAAAGTGTTCCTACAAAAAACTATTAATATTATTTCAGGTTAATAGAAGAGGTTAGCCAGACAGACGCACACAAACCAAAACAGATCAGTTGCACTGGTCTTAAAATTAGTGACAGCACTGGATCACAAACTGTGACACAAAATGTGACCCATGCAGCTTCATAATGGTTCTCAAGGCCGCGCTCAATGAGAACTGACGCTTGTGTCAGATGCTGAGCAGAATCAACACTGAGAGATACATGAATACAGAAACACACACACACACACACACACACACACACACACACACACACACACACACACAGAGAGTAGTGTTCACTGTATCTGGTCTGCGGCTTGGCTAGCTTTCAGACCACAGCAATACAGGAAACTATTAGCATATCTAGATGTGGGAGTCTATTCTCACCCAGCTGCAAAAAATACACACAGAATCTATAAGTCCAAAAGCAAGTACACAGAGTGTAATGATGGCTCTATTAGACTCCACAATCACAACCATATCCACGATCCACCATAAAGCAGAGGGGGTTTGGAGTCTATTCAAAAACCGAGGCTTCCAGCTTCATGCTGATCATGACTGCTTGGGAAGGGTTTTATTAGTTTGCTTGTATTAAGGAGATTTCTTTGGATCACCATTCTGACATTACTTAGGGACGCTTGTCACTTGGGCAAGCTGTCACACTGTCCAAAAATAACTTGACAAAAGTATTTAAAAATTCGGACATTATGTCAACAGGATTTAGCACCCAATCAACCTGGATTAATAGGTCAGAAGATGGATGGATGGATGGACGGAGGATGGATGGACGATGGATGAAGGACGATGGATTGGATGGAGGATGCATGAATGGATATTTAATTATTTAATTATTTTTCCATATTGTCCGCTCCTTGCTTTGACACTACCATGATTGTGGCATGAAAGTGTGTAGTGCTGATGCAACTGTATCAGACACAGTTTTATTGCAGGGTTCTCACAACTAGTTTATTAAAGATTCTAGATTAGTCCTAACCCATAATATCCAGTCAGCGGTGATCATGTGGTCGTGAAACATGCCATTAATGAAGATGAATAACACAGGAAAGATGCAATGGAAAAGATTCAATGTCAATTTCATTTTTGGTCACGCAAATAGCATCTGGCCAGCTGTGGTACTCGGGTTATCTCTCTCCACTGGCGCACAGGAAAGAGCATTGCTATCAAACTGCAGCAACAGATACAACTACGATTACTTCGCGATTTGCTCTGGTTTGTTAATCAGCTCCTCTCTTTGTTAAGAGAATTTTCGTTCGGCATGGACCAGGCTTAACATTCTTTCACTTCAGCAGCTGTGTGTTTGCATAAGCAAAATAACCATAATGCTTCACTGAGGCTTTTGAGAATGGAGGCCTGAATAAATCTCAGCAATTGCTTCAGTCAGCCCAAAGCCAGAGCCTGAGATATACACTCTGATCTCACACACACAGTCCACGTGTGGCAGTAAATATGGAGGGCTGAAGTAAAACCTCAAGCTTAGAGAGAACAGTCCTAAAATCTACACTAATCCACCTTCAGACTTACATGTAGCAGCCTGAACTCTCCACATGGTCTAAGACTGGTTTCAACTCACTAGCAAGCAAAAAGGCTGAAATAAAGTGTGTGCAATATGGTCATTTATTACAGGAATTGGAATCATTTATATCATGATACACATTTATGAGTACATTGTGAGCTTTTTCTTTGATTCTTGGTACTTAACAACCACATTGCTATTACGGTCGTATTTACTGCCTGGTAATGGAACTGCAACGGCTTTAGACCGCAAGTCCCGCTAACGTGGGTAGTGAGAACAGCTGAGAAGATCATCGGATCTCTCTCTGCCCTCTGTATGGTTGCGACATTTCCACCAATTTCGCTGCATCCGCAAAAGGTAACCAGCATTGGATGCATCCCTCCCACTGGCCCCAGCACTCTCTCTTCCCTCCTGCCATCCGGGAAAAGGTTCCGCGAGTATATGGGCCTCCACTTCCAGGATGGGAAATAGTTTCTTCCTGGCCATCAGACTGTTGAACCTCATAAACTGCCAATATCTTGAACTATTACACCCTAGCTAATTTTTTTGTCACCTCGTATTTATTTATTTATCTCTTGTATGTTGCACTTCTGCACTTTATCAGTAACAACGCTCCCACCACACCGTTACACTCATAATCTACCTGGGCTGCTTTGTTCCACAACACTGCAGCTCTCTACGGATTAATGTACTGTCTGTCGCGCTGCCCGTTGTTGTCTGTCTTCGCACTTGCTGCCTGCTTGTGTCTTGTGTTGTCTTTGCGTCTTGTGTCGTGTCTTGTGTGTAGCACCAGGGTCCTGGAGGAACGTTATTTCGTTTCACTGTGTACTGTGTATATGGCTGAAATGACAATAAAATCCTACTTGACTTGACTTGAACTAAAAACATTGTCCCACAGTGACGGGGTGTGTTTATTGAAAAGTAAAAGGAGGAAATATCACCATATTCACTGCCTCTGCAAACAAAGGAAGAAGATCAAAGATTTTCACTGCGAGCCAATACTATCTCATGGTACTTTTTATCTACCCATTCTATATCTGAGCTTTGTTATCCAAACATGCATGCCAGAGCCAGGAGCGTAAAGACATATGTCCTGACAACGCCTCAGTCCATCTCAGGCAGAGACACTGATGTCACATTCACCAACTGTCACTCTTAGGGGCATCAAAGACTCCACCCTCATGGACCCCAGAAATAAACCCCTCTACACACACGTGGGGCGAACATCCAAGCTCCACAAAGGAAGAACCAGGGCAATCAAACTCAGAACCTTCCCGCTTGTGGGGGCAATCTTGTAACACCACTGCCCTCAATGCTTCACATGAATCAAAATGTCATGTGATAAATTCTCATGTTTTTCACGCCAGCCACCCATGAGCATAATTCTGTTTTACAGGCCACATTCTGGCACAAGTAGGACAGAAGACTTTCCTGATATTGTTTAGACGTTCTCTGTCTGTTAGAGTCTGACTCTGTCTTACATCATCACTACTACACCGGTCAGACTAAATATAGACCAAAGGTAATGATGCCACCTTTGTGGTTTTGTTTTTCACCAATAGAGAGGCATTATGATCAGATGCTGGACTGCTTCCCAGACTTTCCACAGCCATCTGATATCATCATCCAACTCCTACCAACACACACTCCAGCCCTGTCTTGCTTGTGTTTCTTTAAAGGCTTCGTTGTGTTGTTCCTGCTGATTATA
The DNA here is from genome assembly GCA_017165825.1 of Hepsetus odoe. Taxonomy (NCBI): domain Eukaryota; kingdom Metazoa; phylum Chordata; class Actinopteri; order Characiformes; family Hepsetidae; genus Hepsetus; species Hepsetus odoe. The sequence goes on along the minus strand of CM029373.1, from coordinate 21,240,414 downwards.
ATTAGGATTCAAGAAACCTGTTAATCAGAATCACACAGTTCCTTGTAACACGGTATCGAGGTGTAGAAGCAGTTTTGCTTTTCTCAAAGAGTTCCTCAAATATTTCTTGCTTTTACCACAATCATGATCTAGCTAGACTGACCCCTGTTAAATCTCGCTCATAAGTTCTAAAACAACAGTGTTTTCTACATCCAATTTCATAGCCACTTATAAAAGCATTTCCTTTCGAATCTGGCTTGAATCCACACCATAAGTTTAATAACCACATAATGACAGTAAATGTGCATGCATGCGTGTGTGTGTGTGTGTATGTGTGTGTGTGTGTGTGTGTGTGTGTGTGTGTGTGTTTGTGTGTGTGTGTGTGTGTGTGTGTGTGTGTGTAGGTGTAGGTGTGTGTGTGTGTTTGAGAGAGATAGACTCTCCATAAACACCACAACCTGTAATGATCTGATACTCAAGCACACACTGCTTCAACACTGCACTGTCTATTACCATGAGAACTGTTATTTACACAGATACACTAAAACCCTGCTCTCCTTCTTCTGCCTCTCTCTTCTGGGTCTCTCTCACCACGCCTACTCTTTCCCTCTGTCAATATATATTTTTTCTCTATTTCTCTCTGTTGTTTCTTCTATTTCTTTCTATCCTCTGCCCCTGCCTTTTCTGTCTTTGTTCACTTTTTGTCTCATGTTTCTCCGCTCTCTTAGTCTAGCCTCCAGTTTTATATTTATCTATGTGTTGTTTCTCTCTCTCTCTCTCTCTCTCTCTCTCTCTCTCTCTCTCTCTCTCTCTCTCTCTCTCTCCTCTTCTTTAAATATTATGTTAATTTTAATCATTTCATGTGATTCTATCAGTTTTTCTCTAGGCAAACCATCTCTTCCCTGCTCCCTTGTATGTTTCTTCTATCTTTCTGTTTCTGCTTGTCGCTCTTTCTGTCAATATGGAATAGGTTCACAGCAACAGTGTGACTAAAACACTGCTTAGCATTTCTTCATCAAACCATGACCCACACATTTTTACCACATTATTGAAATACCACATTCTCACACACACACACACACACACACACACACACACACACACACACACACACACACACACACACACAGTCAATACTGCTATCACACACATATTTTAAGCTAGACCTAGTTAATATCCATGCAAACTAACTCAACCAATACTATGCTCTCAGTGAACAGCAAGGTCTGCAGCATGCATGTGCTTTGAAAAGGATCAGCCGAGTAATGCATCACAAGTTCACAAAAACACATGACTTAGAAAAACAAGGCTGCTTCTCTGAGTGGCAGAACCGCTTGAGGCCCTGCAGCGCTACATGGTCAGACTCCCATGAGAGTGTGGCGACCTGTTTGGCCTTAGTGGGAGTGACTTTGCTTAAAGCTAGAGAAGGGAAAATGAATCACTTAAAACGCAGGGAAGGCTAATATGAGATGATCAGTATGACAATATATCATAAATAAAGCAATAAAAGGGGGTTTTAGTAACTGCATTCAAATCTGAAATACTTTAACACAACTGGGCAGATGTCCCAATCTAGAATGGAGCATTATGCTCAGTCAAAATCCTCCAGGAACCTTAAGAGCTCATTACACAGAAGCTGCCCAGTCATAAATCAGTTCTGACTGTGCCCTGACCTAAGCATGGTGACACGGATCTACTGTGAAATTGTTGTCAGGCCTGCTGCCCCATAAGTCTTGGATCAGCAGTGGCAGCTACACAACACACATCAGGCGCAGCCCTAATGTCCAACTCTGCTTCTTTCAGGCACGCCTGTTTTATAGGAGCCGCAGCTTGAAATTTAACTTGCCTGGCCTCTCCCAACCGGCAAGGCTTACACTTGTTTAGTGATCCCATGAATCAAAGCACTACAACCACAGGGCAGTTGAGGCTAATTACCGCTACACTCCATGCTGTCTGGCATCCAGACTGAGACAGCCACTGCAGAAGTGACTATTAATTAATGAACCACGTCCCTCCTCACATTGTGCCAGAAGCACAGAGGGGGTTTCGCCTCTCCTGATGATGCTGACCACAAAAGATAGTTCAGACAGTCGTTACTTAAGAAACTGGTGAATTAACCTGTTATTAACCCACTTCTCCCTGTTTAGATAAACCTGAACTCTTCATCCTTTCAACTCATTCTGAATGTCTTTCCTCGAGAAATGACTCTTGACCAAAGCGCCCCCTCTCTGCGTGGTGTGAGCAACAGCAAAGAGGGTCGTGCCAATCCTTCATTTTACTGCTTCATCCTGCAAAGTGAACAAGAACATGAAGCAGAGATGTTGAACATGCTTGTGTGGCACAGATGAAAGATGACCCACACTGGACAATGGGACCCTGCATGAGGGACAGGAGGGGGTGTGGAGTAAGGAAAGAAGAAAGAAGGGGGGGTTGTATGTGTACAGATACAAGAATCTCAGGAATTCATACCACACATACACACACACACACACACACACACACACACATACACACACACACGCACATCAAATATTAACGCAATCAGACTCAACATTCTAATAAACTACAGTGGAACTGGCTTACACATAACCACTGACTTACTTCACTTCTACTGGGATCAGTTAAATCCAAAGAGTAAATGTTTAACACACTTCCACCGAGGTCCTAAAACGCAGATCCAGTGGTCCCATCCCAGCAGATGTTTTAGAATTCACATGGTCACTGTTATGCACAGATAACAGATGCTTTTTCATATTTTAATTTCTTTTTTAACAGTATAAATGGCATCACACTAGCTTTTAGATCTGACCGATGGCAAACTTGATGCCATACTCATTGGTCACAGAAAAGCAAATATTTTAGGTTCTGGGCAACTGCAGTAAAATATCTGTATGTTATTAATATAACTGCTTTTGTAACTTTGCAGTAAGCAGTTCTCTTAATTGGAATTCTAAATGAAAATGTCCTTCTGCAATCCTCACCCAGCACTGCTCTCATTCCAGAGTTTCACGCAAAATAGTTCTATCCATTGTTTATAATTATATAATGATTTTTTAAAATTAATTTACATTTACATTTACAGCATTTAGCGCCGCTCTTGTCCAGAGCGACTTACAACAGTGCTTTGTTTCAACATTAGATCATCATATGATTAATCCATTATCATGAAATGTCACAGCTGACTTCAAATCTATCCATCCATCCATCCATCCATCCATCCATCATTAATCCATCTTATCACTTCACTCCCAACCAAGGTTGCTCGAGGTCACCATCTGTATTCCAGTTCCAGCGTTCACCACTGGAGAAACACCCTGGACAGGTCGCAATACAATTACACTCACACACACACACACACACACACACACATACACACACACACACACACACACACACACACACACACACACACACTCCCAGGCTCAGACACAAGGAACACAGGCACACTATTTTAGAACGATGTACAAATACAAACTTTAACAAAAGGGGGAAAATGTTCAGGTTTAAGCGTGACAACCTCAGTGCTGTGTGTTGAGTGTGTACTACTTCCCTGAGAGCACGGAAAGCTGTCTTATTACAGAAACTCCCTAAAGGCCCAAGGGACCTTTCAATGACATCTACGTAAAACCCGAAGACTCTTTAACTCTCTTAACATTACTCTGCAGGCAGAGTGGAAAAACTGCTTTGCATTTACCAAGTTCACCTTAATACCGTTACATAACCACATCTTCTTTTCCACTTTTCTCTGACTGACTCCTGAGACACTGCCTTTAAAGTTCCCTTACAGCCTTGACTGCATTCCTGCACTTTAATGTGAAAGAAAGTGAAAGTGACTATTCTCGTCATTGTAAAACACAGCACAGCACACACTGAGCCACAACACAATTCAACCTCTGCATCTAACCCATACACACACGTGCAGCAGGGGGCAGCTATTGAAAGGGCCCCGCGGAGCAGTGATGGGGACGATACCTTGCTCAAGGGTACCTCAGGGCGACCTCCTGGGCTGGGATTCGAACCTTCTGCTCCTGGGACCAACTCAGCACATCAGTACAGCACATCAGATCAAGACAGAGATTTATTTCAGTGGACCGAAGTGAAGGTGATTCATGCATTGTTGATGGAGATTTTTAAGTGTGTGCATGCTTGTTAATTAAAATAATGGCCTGCATTATTAACATTCTACTTTTCTGAGCACCATCATTTCTGCCTTTAAGAAAGAATCAAGATATTTGGTTATACGTATCAGGCATCGTATATGGTTCCATTGTTTCACACCAAATCAGAATGTGTTAAGATGAAATGCTGAAGGTGAACAACCAGATCGCAAAGTTCTTCTTCACTGCCTGCACCTTGTGCGTTCCTGATCTGATCACGTGGACTAACGAGTAATCCTAGCAGTAAACTACTGGACTGCAGATTTTGATCACGTATGATGTGCTGATAGGATGCTCCTGAAAGAGCTGTAAAGAGCACAGTATGATGCTGATCTGTTGTCAGAAATGATCTGAAGAGCTCATAACAGCACCGTCCTCCTCTTCTCTTCCCCCTCTCCCTTCCTCCTCTGTCCCACCAGCCACCCTGGACTTCAGCGATGGACACAGATCATGTCACTCACCCTCATACGCTCCGAAATCTGCTCATTAATTCCCACTGGAGTCACTCTGAACGGGTTTCTGTCCAGCTCTCAACTGTGCGCCCAGCGTTCCCCGTGGAAAAGACATGCGCTACAGTCACCGACAAAGTATTCAGCCAATAGAAAGAGAGCGTTCACAGGCGCTGTCCAATCATCAGCGACTGTGAGCTGAGGAGGGCGGGGCCAAAGGCCTGACTGGCAGATCTCTTTGTTTGCGAGGTGTCGCCGCGGTTCTGATTGATAAGTGATTTCCAGTAAGTATGTACGACACTCTTTCTGCTGGAAATCTCTCCGTTTATTACGATTTATTATGTTAAAAATAAATTAGTGTGTGCACTGACAGAAACACCATCGACAAAAACAGAATTGTTCGCTTTTATAAAAATGAAATAAAGAAGAGCTTTCAAGAGCTGAACTAAGAAACCAGAACTCAGTACTTGCGCCGGACTGGACTCTTCTATCGAATGTTGTTCATCTTTGTGGACGAAGTCAGAACTGCAGTCAATCTTCTTCTTCTTCTTCTTCTCCTTCTTCTTCTTCTGACCACCTCCATGACCTACCACGTCCACAGAAGTCCTTCTCTTTGGTCTTCCTCTTTTCCACTTTCCAGCTATCATTGCTTATATATATATATATATATATTTTTTTTTTACTAAACTAAGGTTATTTTCTAACATGTTGATCGGGTGTTTATTTTGTAGTACTGCGTTGAGGGAGATTGGCGTCTGATTCTGGCCACGGTGCTTAATGATGGTTTTAAGCTTGGAGACCTGCAAAGAGAGACCATTGTCAACATGGGAGAAACACTAGGTATAAGGATTCAGGCAAACCACATTTCTGTCTTAATAAAACTCGTTTAGGCCATGATAATCTATCTCCATTCTATCCACGCAGCATCCAGAGGGCTGCAGGATGCAGCTGATTTCTGCTTCATGGTGGCTCAAGATCAGCTGAGCTTTTACCAAAAGTTCAATAAGATGACAGTGACAGAAGATGGCCAGAGGTGAGAGGAGGAGATACAAACACAAGCAAAAGAACAGCGGAATTGGACTCCTTTCATTACAGCGTTAATGAATGGGTCAGCGGTGGCCTAGTGGTTAGGGAGTTGCCCTGCATTGGAAGATTGGGAGTTCGATTTCCTCACAAGTTGCCCTGAGGTACTCCAGCAAGGTACCATCCCCGTCACTGCTCCCCGGGCACTTTCAATAGCTGCCCACTGCTGCACGGTGTTTGTGTGCATGGGTTAAAAGCAGAGGTCCAATTTCATTGTGGTTCATGGTTTGCAGTGCTGTGACCTCGTAATGACAAGGGTTGTCACTTTCACTTTTTTCAGTTTCACTTAACTCTGTCACCTCCCTTTTCCAGTTTGGCCATTGACTGGATTGAAGAGAGCGAGAGCTTCCAGATGGCTGAGCTATATGAGTTAGGATGTTAGAAAAGGCACACACCTGCCTATATAAAGTCTCACACTTGTATACCACAGTAAAAACCAAGCTGTGAGCAAATGTCTGTTGATGTCACGGTTCCATCCTTGAGCCTGCAGCTAAAGCGCTCCCAGTCCACAGAGTACTAAACCGAGATTCCCAGCCTGCTGGGAATGAATGAATGAAAGCTTTAGTTATGGATCATAAAACTCTTGCAAAGAAAAAAAAAAAAGAAAGCAAGCAGAAAGCAAAGAAGCTTTCTTGTTTCTAAATATAACCATCTGGCAAATATTGTTCATGAAAAGGTTGAAATGAGCAGATGAAACCAGTTTTATTTTGCTTTTTATTTATTTTATTTATTAATTTATTTAATTGCCATTTATTGGGGGTTTTTCAGCATTTCTCTTTATGATGGATGAAGGAGATTTGGGATCTGGCTTGGTGTGACAGCTTCCAGGTACTGGTGAGATCTTGCAGACGACTGTAACAGAACAGACAGAACACAATGATCAGCTCTTTCTGCTGGATCAACGTTTCAGTCTTTTCAGCAGTATAATGAAAACTTATTCACTCATCTCTACTCAACATCAAATGACTAACCCGAAGCAAAGGGGTGGCCTCATCCATACCGTGTGCAGGGAGGTCTTAAGGTCGGACTGAGGAGAACTGCATACAGGAGCTCTATCTTGTAGAACTTCAAATTCCTCAAACTAGAAGGTAAAATCTGTTAAAATGTGCATTTTTATATCTTGTACTGACTTTTCTCCTGTTTTAACCTGAAAGAAAAAAATCCTGTACCTTTTGTTGTTATGATCCTTGTTCCACAAGAGAGCTCATCATGTAGCGTTCTCTGGAGCTTCTGGGTAGCAAGGCTGGATACACTGCAGTTGGCCGGTCTGATTGTCAAATGTAAGCGATTGCAGATTAATTGTTGCCTGGCCTACAAATTCTTAGACCTAAATAGGGCAGTTTTAAGAAGTTGCCTTGGGGCACTTACTTTTGGGCTAAGTGTTTCAAACTCAAAATTTCAGTGGCCAGGATTTAGTTTGGCTTCCAACTGGCTGGTTTGTAGTGCTACAGTTCTGCTCATGCATGCAAGCCTCTGGTGTCTCTGGGCTGCTACATTTCAGCTTGAACTGAGCACTTACTGATGGATTCAGACCATTTGGAAGAGTTTAGCCCAGTTGCTGCAGGCAATTGATCCTCGGGTCATGTGTATCCAGTCCTCATGGCTCCATATGACTCAGATTCCGGCTTTTGCCTTGTAGCGGGCTTTGAAGGCTGTTTTGAGCTGCTGATGACAAGCAACATCAGAAAAAAGTTGCTTTAGAATTTTGGTGGCTGGGATTCATCAGTACCATAATAGCAATAGGTCTGTGTAGCGTTCAGATTTTCTCACAACCTTTACCAACTGATATTGATACTAATGTTTCTCACCTGAAGCATATGCTAAAGAGTCTGCAGAATCAGGACTGGGTGCAGAAACAGTAGACACTGGCTTGATATGCAGTGCAGATGTGCAGCATACGTCAGATCCAACACGTTTCTGTATTGTTCAGACTGTGTCAGAGGAAGCTGTCATCAACTGCTTTTGAAACGACAGAACATCTGGACCACTGGTCTGCCAGAGACACCTGTGCCAGCAGACAGCCAAAATACCTCACCTGAAGTACTGTCAAAGCTTATATACAGTAAAACTAAATCAATACACCTTCTTTGTCTGAATTTAAGAGCTGTATTATCAAGAAGACACACTGTAGTGGAAACAATGGTTTAAACGACCCACAACTGGATTCTCAGTGTCTTTATTTCTAAATATGTTGATCGGGTGTTTATTTTTGTAGTACCAAGCGCGAGGGAGATTGCCGCCTGATTCAGCCACGGTGTTTAATGATGTCATAAGCTTGGAGACCTGCAAAGAGAGACCATTGTCAACATGGGAGAAACACTAGGTATAAGGATTCAGGCAAACCACATTTCTGTCTTAATAAAACTCGTTTAGGCCATGATAATCTATCTCCATTCTATCCACGCAGCATCCAGAGGGCTGCAGGATGCAGCTGATTTCTGCTTCATGGTGGCTCAAGATCAGCTGAGCTTTTACCAAAAGTTCAATAAGATGACAGTGACAGAAGATGGCCAGAGGTGAGAGAGGAGGAGATACAAACACAAGCAAAAGAACAGCGGAATTGGACTTTTCACACAGCGTTAACTCTTGTCACCTCCCTTTTCCAGTTTGAAGCATTGACTGATTGAAGAGAGCGAGAGCTTCCAGATGGCTGAGCTATATGAGTATGGCATGATGCTCAGCCAGCGAAGCTGCACTCTGACAATTTTTCAGGTTCAGCCATGCTTGTGCTTCTAATGTCTCATCAATAATCTCATCAGGCTGTTTGAAATAATAGATGTCTGACTCTCTGAATGATGATGTCTGTACTTCCAGGATGTGTTGTGCATGTATGCCCAGTGCCTGTCCTTGAAAAGGCTGCATTTGAAGGCTTTGCGCTATTGTGAAGTTGTTGCACAGGCTGTGCTGGCTTCACCCTCCAGTTTTTCATCATGCTTTTTAAGTTATTACTGAGGTAGGCATACAGAATGTTATCCTTATTTCATGCTTATACTTCAAGCTCCTTTGCATACAGCTGGGAGACTTGATGCTGACAGTATTAAAGGAACTTAGACAATTACTTTGTAATCTGCTGGTTGCAGTTCTCTGCACTTGAGCCTCACTTTATTGCACGTGGAAAAGGGGCGCCAGTGCTTTTGGCTGGAAGAGAACCAAAGTGGCTTCTCAGCCTCCGAAAGGTCTACATCCAAACAAAAGTAATAATGCAAACACAAATACTGATAAAGTATAAAGACATAGATACCTATGTCACAGTCCTTTCAGAGTGGCTTTATATTTTATTTTTTCACATCCGAGGTCATACCAAAGTTGATGTTCCTGATTTAGTTCAGACACAGGAGCAGAGCCTCATCCAAGCCAGTGTAGGTCTCTTCCTGTATTTTATATTATATTATTATACCGCTACTGTCAACTGGTTCTTTTTTTGTCTTTTTAAATAAACCCCAGAGAAACAAAAATATTCAAAATCTTTAATTGATTAGATTTTGAAAAAGAATCAAGATTGGAAGTTTTTATTCTGACTTAATCAACATTTTTCAAACCAGTGACAGATGCACCACTGACTCCTCCACCACTGATCCCTCAACAAGTGACTGCTGTACAACCATCGCTGATCTCAGAGACTTCAGTAAATTTTTCACTCCTACTTAATTTCAATTTCTGTAATTTTTGTGCTTTTTATTAATAACTGATGATGCACTGCAGATGGACAACCAGCTTTTTCCTCCCCTGGGTCCCTCTGGCACTACAGCAGAAACTTCAGACATTGAGTTGTACCCTGATAATGCAGGTAAACTTACAACACCACTTCTATTATCACTTCTATCCTTAATTCACACTTCCAAAATGTTATTTTTTCCTCATGTCAGTAAAGATTAAGCATGTTTTCCATTTGAGCAGGTGATGCCATTTAAGGATATAGACAAAGCAATGAATGAATGAATGAATCTATAAGGCTTTATTTCTTTTGTGACGGATTGAGTAAATGATATAGTATTGGTACCACAAGTAGCATTTCTCAATCAAACTGTTACTGATTACTAATTAAAATGTATTCCTTAAAATATGCAACCCTGAGCCAAGCAGATCAAAAGAATCTTTCTTTTCTTTTCTTTTCTTTTCAAGCTAAGTTTCTTAGCTTGCTTTTTCCTCATATCCATCATATTTCCAAGTTAAAAGTGAATTCAAATTGTGTTCATTGATACTGATGGAAAATGCAAATGCTTAAAAACATAACCACATTTGTCACTCTGGTAACCTCCCAACCCATGAACACCACACCACAGACTCCATCATCTCTTACTCCAGTAAGTCCTTTTCAGTCCTTTTATTGCATTCTCCATATTAGTTAACATAATTTCCAGTTACATTATATATATATTCAATATTTAATGCATATATTTTTTGTGTTGCAATTAAAATTAATTTCATAAGGACACACATTCTCCTTCTGAGATGACAACAGTCGAACAGCCAACTGTCTACCCTGTTAAAAAAGGTACTTTTTTTGTACTTACCTAAAAACTGTCAACCTCCAGAAGTCAGAATATGGGCTTTTTCCTGATGTGCATAGTTTGTTTTACTGCTTACCATTTCAGCATCACGTGGATTCTTGTCCCGCCTGTTCTCCTGGTTTCAGGTAAACTATTGTTTTCTCATGTGTGCCGTGGATTCTGTGCTCAGATGGTGGTGTTTTAGTCATTTGTAACAAGTATGTTAAGAACAGCAGAAAGAAAAAATTGTTGCAATGCTGAAGAGATCATTTAAGAAGAGTGAACTGATGTTGTGTGTTATTTTTTCATGTTATTTTTGTGTGTTATATTTTTCTTTCACAAGGCCTCACTTGGACCAGGGAAAACTTAGGATGAAAGCATCAGATGCTTTTTATTATGCACATTTAAACACACACACACACACACACACACACACACACACTCCTGCATATTCTGTTACACATACATACAGATAATTTTTTTTTTTCTCAAATGGAAAAAATGGACATTCTGCAAATGGACCTTCTGCCTAAAGCACACACACACACACACACACACACACATTTGCATATTCTGTTACACATACATACAGATAATTTTTTTTTTCTCAAATGGAAAAAAAATGGACATTCTGCAAATGGACATTCTGCCTAAAGCACACACACACACACACACACACACACACATCCACACACACACACACACACACACACACACACACACATCCACACACACACACACGCTGTGGCTATCTCTGTTACACATACATACAGATTTTTTTTTTTTTCTCAAATGGAAAACAATGGACATTCTGCCTAAAGCCAATCTCATAAAGGGGGTTATTGAGATTGGGATTACTTGTCTTGAGCTCAGTGACAGTGCTTTGGGAAAGACCTAAGGCAGTACTACATGAACATGACGGGCGTTGCTCTGGCAGTACATTACTGTAATAATACAGTATTTAACAGCAGACTGGAGCCCTGGACCTCAAGCCAGTGTCTACTGTTTCTGCACCCAGTCCTGATTCTGCAGACTCTTTAGCATATGCTTCAGGTGAGAAACATTAGTATCAATATCAGTTGGTAAAGGTTGTGAGAAAATCTGAACGCTACACAGACCTATTGCTATTATGGTACTGATGAATCCCAGCCACCAAAATTCTAAAGCAACTTTTTTCTGATGTTGCTTGTCATCAGCAGCTCAAAACAGCCTTCAAAGCCCGCTACAAGGCAAAAGCCGGAATCTGAGTCATATGGAGCCATGAGGACTGGATACACATGACCCGAGATCACCGCTGCAGCAACTGGGCTAAACTCTTCCAAATGGTCTGAATCCATCAGTAAGTGCTCAGTTCAAGCTGAAATGTAGCAGCCCAGAGACACCAGAGGCTTTCATGCATGAGCAGAACTGTAGCACTACAAACCAGCCAGTTGGTAGCCAAACTAAATCCTGGCCACTGAAATTTTGAGTTTGGAAACACTTAGCCCAAAAGTAAGTGCCCCAAGGCAACTTCTTAAAACTGCCCTATTTAGGTCTAAGAATTTGTAGGCCAGGCAACAATTAATCTGCAATCGCTTACATTTGACAATCAGACCGGCCAACTGCAGTGTATCCAGCCTTGCTACCCAGAAGCTCCAGAGAACGCCACATGGAGTTTCCTTTGTGGAACAAGGATCATAACAACAAAAGGTACAGGATTTTTTTCTTTCAGGTTAAAACAGGAGAAAAGTCAGTACAAGATATAAAAATGCACATTTTAACAGATTTTACCTTCTAGTTTGAGGAATTTGAAGTTCTACAAGATAGAGCTCCTGTATGCAGTTCTCCTCAGTCCGACGTTAAGACCTCCCTGCACACGGTATGGATGAGGCCACCCCTTTGCTTCGGGTTAGTCATTTGATGTTGAGTAGAGATGAGTGAATAAGTTTTCATTATACTGCTGAAAAGACTGAAACGTTGATCCAGCAGAAAGAGCTGATCATTGTGTTCTGTCTGTTCTGTTACAGTCGTCTGCAAGATCTCACCAGTACCTGGAAGCTGTCACACCAAGCCAGATCCCAAATCTCCTTCATCCATCATAAAGAGAAATGCTGAAAACCCCATAAATGGTAATTAAATAAATTAATAAATAAAATAAATAAAAGCAAAATAAAAACTGGTTTCATCTGCTCATTTCAACCTTTTCATGAACAATATTTGCCAGATGGTTATATTTAGAAACAAGAAAGCTTCTTTGCTTTCTGCTTGCTTTCTTTTTTTTTTTTCTTTGCAAGAGTTTTATGATCCATAACTAAAGCTTTCATTCATTCATTCCCAGCAGGCTGGGAATCTCGGTTTAGTACTCTGTGGACTGGGAGCGCTTTAGCTGCAGGCTCAAGGATGGAACCGTGACATCAACAGACATTTGCTCACAGCTTGGTTTTTACTGTGGTATACAAGTGTGAGACTTTATATAGGCAGGTGTGTGCCTTTTCTAACATCCTAACTCATATAGCTCAGCCATCTGGAAGCTCTCGCTCTCTTCAATCCAGTCAATGGCCAAACTGGAAAAGGGAGGTGACAGAGTTAAGTGAAACTGAAAAAAGTGAAAGTGACAACCCTTGTCATTACGAGGTCACAGCACTGCAAACCATGAACCATAATGAAATTGGACCTCTGCTTTTAACCCATGCACACAAACACCGTGTAGCAGTGGGCAGCTATGAAAGTGCCCGGGGAGCAGTGACGGGGATGGTACCTTGCTGGAGTACCTCAGGGCAACTTGTGAGGAAATCGAACTCCCAATCTTCCAATGCAGGGCAACTCCCTAACCACTAGGCCACCGCTGACCCATTCATTAACGCTGTAATGAAAGGAGTCCAATTCCGCTGTTCTTTTGCTTGTGTTTGTATCTCCTCCTCTTCACCTCTGGCCATCTTTCTGTCACTGTCATCTTATTGAACTTTTTGGTAAAGCTCAGCTGATCTTGAGCCACCATGAAGCAGAAATCGCTGCATCCTGCAGCCCTGATGCTGGAGCAATGGAGATAGATTATCATGGCCTAAACGAGTTTTAGAGCAAGACAGAAATGTGGTTTGCCTGAATCCTATAATTTAGGTCTCTGATGCTGACAATGGTCTCTCTTTGCAGGTCTCCAAGCTTAAAACCATCATTAAGCACCGTGGCCAGAATCAGACGCCAATCTCCCTCAACGCAGTACTACAAAATAAACACCCGATCAACATGTTAGAAAATAACCTTAGTTTAGTAAAAATATATATATATATATACAATGATAGCTGGAAAGTGGAAAAGAGGAAGACCAAAGAGAAGGACTTCTGTGGACGTGGTAGGTCATGGAGGTAGTCAGAAGAAGAAGAAGGAGAAGAAGAAGAAGCAGAAGATTGATTCGCAGTTCTGACTTTTCATCCACAAAGATGAACAACATCTGATAGAAGAGTCTGAACCATGCAGTACCAGTTCTGGTTTCTAGTTCAGCTCTTGAAAGCTCTTCTTTATTTCATTTTTATAAAAGCTAACAATTCTTGTTTTTGTCGATGGTGTTTCTGGGTTGGGCAATACACCAATTTATTTTTAACATAATAAATCGTAATAACGGAGAGATTTCCAGCAGAAAGAGTGTCGTACATACTTTACTGGAAATCACTTATCAATCAGAACCGCGGCGACACCTTCGCAAAACAAAGAGATCTACAGTCAGGCCTTTGGCCCCGCCCTCAGCTCAGTCGCTGATGATTGGACAGCGCTCAGAACGCTCTCTTTCATTGGCTGAATACTTTGTCGGTGACTGTATGCAATGCTCTTTCCACGGGAACGCTAAGCGCACAGTTGAGAGCGCCGACAGAAACCGTTCAGAGGACTCAGTGGAATTAATGAGCAGTGATTTCGGAGCGTATGAGGAGTGACATGATCTGGTGTCCATCGCTGAAGTCCAGGTGGCTGTGGGACAGAGGAGGAATGAGAGGTGGGAAGAGAAGAGGAGGACGGTGCTGTTATGAGCCTTCAGGATCATTTCTGACAACAGACTGTAAGCATCATACTGTGCCTTTACAGCTCTTTCAGGAGCATCCTATCAGCACATCATACGTGATCAGATCAGGAACGCACAAGTGCAGGCAGTGAAGAAAGAGACTTGCAGATCTGTGTTCATCATCAGCAAAGTTACGACTTAAAAATCACACTCCTGTACAGACTAGAGCACTTGAGGATGCCTGAAATGACTGAAGTATAACTATATATATGTACACACACACACACACACATATAGTATATATAAAAATGTGTGCCTGCCTAAAACTTTTGCACAGTACTGTATATATATATATATATATATATATATATATATATATATATATATATATATATATATATATATATATCTCAAAAAATGTTTTTCTGTGTTCTTATTAATAAAAAAAGAATGTATAATAATAATAATAATATATATATATATATATTTTTTTTTTTTTGTCACTTTAATGGCTCAAGTGGTCACAGGCCCTGATACATTACTGCATATTAATAAAAGAGGGGCTTACACAGCTGAAAGACATGCCATTTTGATTTCTTGTTGTCCAGAGTGGTCAGTTTTTTTTTGCTTTTGGAAAAAGCCTAAATCATCATTCTGTTACAATAAAACTATTATTAAAACAAACAATTTTTTTTATCTACTTGAATTTGTGTCCCAGAATCCAGAATCATCCCTGTCAGTTCAATCATCCCTTGTCAGTTCAGTTACCATATAATATTTCCTCTTCAAATGTTTATCTCCCACAGTTACAGGAATTCCTTTTACTGATATAAAGGTGTAGAGGTATGTTTGCTCTTCTCTGAACTTATTTTAACTGAAAAGTTACTTGGACCAAGATTACCAAGTGTTTTTTAAAAATCTTTTTAAACAAACATCACGATATCATAATGAAAGCATCATTGATTATTGATGTTTAATGAAGTTTTTGAATGTTTTGAGCTGGACCATGTGCTGCTGGCGTTTATGCTAACAGTTAGGAGTTTTTGCTTTAAAGGTTTGAAATGGTCAGTTCTGTTAACATTGTTAACATTGTTACAGTCTTGACAACAGGATGACCAAATCACAATCCAATATTTTAGCAGGAAGAGCTAGAAGTGAAGAACATACAGAAACACTAAAGTGAGGTCCCCAACCAATCACAGCGTCACAGTATTAGAAAGGTCAGAAGAAAATATGGGTCAGAACCCACATGAACACGGGAATCTTCACAACCAACCTTCAGATGTCTGCAGGATTCGATTGGTATGGCATTGATAGTGAACGTAGTGATTTTAGAAATGTAAAGGATGTTTCTACTGTTTGGATGTAACGTCCCTGTCAATTCTTTTATGAAGATCAATTCTGTAACTTTAGAGGTCGCCTCTGTTTTCAAACTCCATTTTTACTGGAAATATATAATGACTTTTAATGAAAACTCTCCTATTTAGAAAGCTCTATGATCCCCAAATACCTCTATGTAGTGAAATAATGAACCAATAAATGTTTGGAAAAAAGGATTTGCTGTTTATTCTTAGAATATATTCTAAAGAAACCTCTGCAGATATTTTGGTACCTGAGAAATAGATTATTATTCATGGTCACACTGTGGGGGACGAGGCAGGACATGAGTGGGAAGGAGTTCGACCAGGGGTTTTATTAACAAACACACAATAAACAAAGAATCACAAGCACAGAGCTTTAATATAAAGCACCCCCCCTCACAAGAAAAAAAAAATTCTCTAAAGATCCACGGGCCTGTAGCCAACCTCCCAGGATGTGGCAACAAGATGAAATGCAGCCCCAGGTTAATTAGAAACTTAGAGTAGATGGTAGACAAAGAGCCAAGAACTCAGATTCAGAGTCAGGCTGAATTCATATAAATCAAGGTCAAACACATCCAAATGCACCATAAAAAAATGGCTGATAAAAAATAAGACTATTTTTAATTGCCCCCTAGGAGCCCCGATCTTATTAAACTTGTTTTAGCCAAATACCTCTTGGCTGAAGCAGAAGTATTGAGAGCTACATAGATCACTTGTTGGCAGTTATTTCTGGAATCCTTGGAAGTTTATTTTAAAAAATAAATCTGAAAACCTGTTTACAATCACTGTGTGGCTGAGTAGGTTACCATGGAGAGGAAGATTAGACACTCTTTTTAAACAAAAGTTTTTCTTAGATGCTCATTTTCCTTGGCCTGACTGGGAGTCAGAGAGCGAATCAGAAGAAAGATTGGCTTTAATAAGGCGACCTGATGCTGTACCGCACACAGTCTCTGTACTTGTCTGTGTGTGTGTGCAAGCACGAGTGTCTAAATTAGGCTTTTCTCTCTCCAGCGGCCCTGGCTAGTGGTCTCAGATGTGAAGTTCATTATGGAGCTGCCAGTGGGCTTTTACTGTAGAGCACACCCTTATACCACACAGCAACTCCACACTTCAATGAGCAGGTAGACTCTTCACTTATTACTTTTAATGAGGATTATTATTATTTTCCTTTATGTCTGACTTCAGAACACGCTCCCCTGTGCACTTTACACAAGACTCCGAGATTAGCTTGACTGCTGGAGAGAAGGAGAGCAGTAGAAAGAAGGAAGTGTCACTTAAATTAAAAAAAGACAAAAACTTCAAGCATTCTCAGGGGCTGCTTCCATCGACCTCCAGATCACTGTCTGATGGCTGCTGCCCTCTGAGATTTTCACTAATAGACTTTTCTCATGCTTCTTCTCGACCAGGCAGACAAACAAGTATTCACTCGCTGTCTCACACTCTCTAAGTGACAAAAACTTACTCTCAGTGTGTCTGGCCTGTGAAGTCAAGCTTTCTTTGAGGACTAGTTTCTAAATGTAGTCATAGACCGCAAAGACAGTCCATAATTCATATTTATGCCGTGTTTAAGGCCTCTGTTTAGGCTAACGCAATGCAAACAGATGCACATACAGCAATGCAAACAGCCAGGTATGAGCAAGAGATGGCACAAAAATAAGACATTTAGAACAAAATTGAGGCTATCACCCAATTAATAAATAAATGCAAGCTTAGTTTGCATAATGGTTGATTGCATTGCATCCCAGAGAAGGTAACTCAAATTCAGAATTTGAGTTCGTAAACATCTTATTGACCCATCAGGGCAGGTTTCTGTCCATTATGTGATGTATGGTGGTGAATCCCTCTTAGTTTTTTCCCCCCTTCATTTGTTCTCTCAAATAAGTGGAGAAAATACTTCCTAAGACCTGGAAACAAATCATACAACCAAAACTTAAAGAATTTTACATTTTAAAGATTATTTTACATACTAAAACTATCAGGCAATTATTTCTTCAAAATTGCCTGTGCTTGGTGGCAGTAGCGAAACTTTTAAAGTTTAAGTTTCATAATGAATTGGACCAATAGGAGTCATGTAATCATTGTGGTACTTTGTAACCAGAATTCAACAGAATGCATGAATACATGTTGAAAACCAACTTTTCAACCAATTAGATTGTGAGGTAGGGACTAACTGTTGTATAAGGTCAAGTGAAGAAGTGGCATGGTTCAGAGATGCGGTTTGATTCCTTGAGAGTTTCAGTCACGACACTGTGAGCCTTCCAAAGCTAAGGTTGAGGAGAACCAGCACCAAACCGAGTTTGACAAGTTATAACTATCTTCCATGTTCAACTTGAGCCACAATTGACAGGTTATGCAATAACTAACCAACTATTCTACACAACATGACTCCAATAGAACTACAATAGAACTTGAGTTTTCATAATAAAGCTCAGCTTTAAACTGGTTCAAAGCACTAGTTCTCTCCAAAGTGAACTCGCTGGTATGCATCGATAAACCCAGATGTCTTTGACACAGACGGAGAGGACAGGAGCAGAGCAAGAGAAGGCCGAGGGACAACAGAGGCAGCATGTGAAAGGAAGAGGTCGGAAAGGTTATGGTGGGCATCGGTAGCATGAATGTTTTTTTTTTATCCATGACATCAGGTGGTCTGAAAATTATGACCTCTGCTAAGACATGAAGGACAGAGTTAGTGTGACAATGATGGAAAACACTTCCCTTTTTTTTTTTTTTTTTTTTGCCTGGATGGCCTTTATTCCTGAAACCAGACCCTGCAAAAATGTCACACCGAGAGACTACTGAGGACAGACATTCTGTGCCACAAAGTCTCCACTCATTCCAAAAGTATTTCCACTGCTTAATAACTCAATGCCAAGGGGATATATAATCCTTCAGCTGATACTCAGTTTTGGACATAGTTGCCTTAGTTGCCCTACAACCTGTATGTGAATGCCTTTACTGGCAATAGGTGGGGCTTAATAATGAGTTCCACTGATTTTTCTGTGTGTAATCTACATCACATTAAAAAAAGATTCTCTGAATTGAAATGGTGCATTGTGTAGAGACCTACAAGCACACATTCTCTTTGTGTGGGGTTGTGATAATTGTAATGCAAATGAAGCAGTTTTATTTACCATCCAAAATGAACACTCTCACAAAACTGAACATAAAGTGAGTAAGTGAGGGAATTGAGGAAGGGTTTTTTGGGTAATTTTGGTCATTTAGGTCATATATATTTTATAAATCCTGATAAGCTACCTGGTGATTATAATTACAAGAAAGCAAACGAAAGCATGTGCTTGCTTCCAGCACATGAACCACAGATCATTAAGGTTTGGGTCAGTAACTCGGTTTAGAGAACAAGATATGTTGAGTCTGTTGACAGAATACTCTCTGAACAGATCACTGCATTTACAAGCCATATGCCAAAATGATAAAAACATTTTTTGCTTAAATTGCTTAAAAAATGTCTCTACCGTCACACGTTAATGAGAAAGCAACCTGAATGTGTTTTCCAAAACAGTCAGACAGCTGTGGTCACTGCTGCTGCTGCAAAAAACAACAAAACAATTTGCAACAAACTCAAATCAGCAGAGAAACTGTAACCAGAACGTTGTGATAGTGGAAAGTGCATACATGTAGATCTGTGATCCATAATTAAAATGTTTTTTTCCTTTGAATAATTTGTGTATTCTAGTGCGGGCTCTTGTAAGGCATGAAGCACATCAAGCACTTTTGGAATAAACAGGATTTATTATCATCTGCACTTTACAGGTAATCTGTGTATTGATCACATCACATGTTACCAGTGCTGATAGAGGCCTTTTTTTCAGTGTTGCGGTGGAATGGTAACCTGTCCATTTCCACTTTTCAGTACTGGGATCGGCTCAAGCACTGCCTGTGACCCTGATCAGGATAATCATCGATAACTCTGAGCTAATTTCTGTAATAGCCAAAGCAAACTCCACGACCTGTCGGTTAGATCCCATTCCAACCAAGCTCCTGAAGGAATCCTTAGGAATACTATCAACACCTATACTTGATATCATGAATGCATCCTTGACCTCAGGTGTAGTCCCCAATCAGTTTAAAACTGCAGTGGTTAGACCACAGCTTAAAAAAACTTGGACCCTCGCTCACCAAGTAATTATAGACCTATCTCTAATGTCCCGTTTCTCTCTAAGATTCTAGAAAAACTAGTTGCGAGACAACTGCAGTCATATCTAGACACGCATAACCTCTTAGATAAATTCCAATCAGGTTTCCGGCTTGGCCATAGCACAGAAACTGCTCTAACTAGAGTGGTGAATGATATAATGGTCTCGAGTGATGCAGGAAACATTACTGTTCTTGTTCTGTTAGATCTTAGTGCTGCGTTCGACACGGTGGATCACTCCATTTTAGTAAATAGGCTTCACTCCACTGTCGGCATTACCGGAACAGCCCTTAAATGGTTCAACTCTTATCTCACAAACCGTTACTACTTCATCCAAATGGATGATTATGGCACCCCCTCACCTATGTCACTAGTTAACTATGGAGTCCCACAAGGGTCGGTGTTGGGCCCAGTGCTCTTCTCCCTCTACATGCTCCCACTAAGCACTATTATACGGAAGCATAATGTTAGTTACCACTCTTACGCTGATGACACTCAGCTATACTTATCTTTTAAATCATGTGATAAAGCATCAACCGGCACTTTAATTAGCTGCCTCAGTGATATTAGGGATTGGATGAATAACAACTTCCTCTCACTAAACCCCGAAAAAACTGAGCTGCTCTTGTTTTGTAGTAGTGATGTAGACAGGGCCAACTTCATTTCGCATATCCGGGATGCAGGGTTGAAGTTTTCAGTTAGCACTCTGGCACGTAACCTTGGTGTTATTTTCGATTCAAATCTTTCATTTAATCCCCATGTTAATGCAGTTGCGAAGACATGCTTCCTGCAACTTCGGAACATTGCCAAACTACGGCGCTTTCTGTCAATGGAAGACACGGCAAAAGTAGTACATGCATTTGTATACAGTAGATTAGATTACTGTAACGCCCTACTTTCTGGAAGCTCTCAGGGCACATTAAGCACCCTACAGCGCATTCAGAACACAGCCGCTAGGATTGTTAGCAGGAGCAGGAAGTACGACCACATAACTCCCATACTCTCCTCGCTTCACTGGCTTCCTGTTAGGTACAGGGCTGACTTCAAGGTCCTCCTCTTAACCTACAAGGCACTTAAAGGTCTTGCCCCAATATACCTAACCGAACTGCTTAATACCTATACACCTAACCGCCCAATTAGATCCCAGAATAAAGATCTCCTAATTGTCCCTCGCATAAATAAATGTATAGGAGCACGAGCCTTCAGTTACAGGGCCCCTAGATTGTGGAACAGCTTGCCTGCTTCTGTACGGGATGCAGTCTCAGTCTCGGTCTCAGTCTCAGTCTTTAAATCACGGCTGAAGACTTACTTCTTTAGTTTAGCTTACCCGCACGAATCACCATAGTGCACCACTAGTAATGTCGCTGGTGCTGCTGTACATGCCATCGCACTGTTTCATTTCTGTGTCTGTCATTACTGGATCCTGCTCATTACTGACCCCCTCATTCCATTTCTCTCCCCACATGTCCGGGTGGGCCCGCTGTGGTCATCACCTGAGTCCAATGCCGAGCTACCATCTGGTCTGTGTGATGCATCTGATGCGCCAAGGGACCCTGGCGGCTCATTGGTACCTGGAAGCAACTTGGGACTCCTCACTGATCCTGGAGTTTAAAACCAAACTAACTCTGTACTGTTAGTATACCCAAGGGGGTTGGGTAGCCGGTTGACCTTGGACCCTCAGAGGTTTTTTTTCTCCACATAGTGGAGTTTTTGGTTCCTCTCCTCCGTAGTCGTCCGGCTTAAACATCTTAAACATCTATTACTGTAACCTGTTATCAATGTAAAGTGCCTTGGGGCAACTTTGTTGTAAAAGGCGCTATACAAGAATAAATTGAATTGAATTGAATTGAATTGATAAGCTGTAATGAAAGTAAGTGAGTGAATGAGTAAAGTTTTAGCAAAACATGTCAGATACCACATTCAACAATATGTAGACCAGTTCTATTTTTGGACACCCTGGAAATGTCCCATTCATAATTCTAACTAAATATATATACAGTACTGTGCAAAAGTTTTAGGCAGGTGTGGAAAAAATGCTGTAAACAAAGAATGCTTTCAGAAATGGAAGTGTTCATCATTTATATTCATCAATCAACAAAATGCAGTGAATGAACAAAAGAGAAATCTAAATCAAATCAGTATTTGGTGTGACCACCCTTTGCCTTCAAAACAGCATCAATTCTTCTAGGTACACTTGCACACAGTTTTTGAAGGAACTCGGCTGGTAGGTTGTTCCAGACATCTTGGAGAACTAACCACAGATCTTCTGTGGATGTAGGCTTCCTCACATCCTTCTGTCTCTTCATGTAATCCAGACACACTGGATGATGTTGAGATCAGGGCTCTGTGGGGGCCAGAAGAACTGATGCTGGTTTGAAGGCAAAAGGTAGTAACACCAAATATTGATTTGATTTAGATTTTTCTTTTGTTTGCTCACTTTGCATTTTGTAAATTGATCAAAATAAACAATCATTATTTATATTTCTGAAAGCATTCTTTGTTTACAGCATTTTTTCCACACCTGCCTAAAACCCTAAAACTTTTGCACAGTACTGTGTGTGTGTGTGTATTATTTATATATATATATATATATATATATATATATATATATATATATATATATATATACTAGACTCTTCTATTAGTACTAGCTGCTTTTCACCTAGTTCTAGAGATGACCGATGTGTAAAGAAACAGCAAGTGAATCCACATAATTGCCACAAACAACTTCTCAGACCTGAGGGTAAACCAGGATTAGAATCAAGGGTTGGGATACAGGAATCATGCTTCCAGGTGATAGGTACATCTTTAGGCAATCAATGCTACATTATTGGATAGGGGTACCATGGAATCTACAAATATGTCGTGCAGTTTTTTTTCTTGGAACATTTTTAGCATTCAGTTTATTTGAGTACAACAGTTGCTAAAGCAAAAACTAATGGAATCAGATCACAGATAAACCTAATCTCATATCTGAAAGATTTATCAACTGTCCTATGGGAAGTGTTCCTAGTTTTCACACCAGGTTTCTCATGACTTTAAGGAACATGTCTGAACGTCTCATCACAATGCTGATTAGTGGCTGGAAACTTCAGTTATTTCCTGTCCATTTGGTGAATATCAGCCTTGTAGCTACAGCATCAAAACTAGGGAACCAATTACTGGATACATATTAGTGTAATACAGCAACATTCCTGCTCAGTTGGAGAAATGATTGCTGGAGACAGGCTTTAGACACACACATGCATGCATGCGCCCACACACACACACACAGGACTAATCAATGTAATGACCCAGTCTGCTGTTCCAGACTGTGCCATAGAAAGTGTGTGTAAAGTGAGTGTTTGTGATAGAAACACCTGGAGATGTGGCCAACTGATTCCAGCGTCATCTGTGTGTATCTCCCCAGAGAAGTCTTCTTCCTCAAAGTTAATTGTGCCCTTGCTCAGTATGTTCAGTGTGTGTGTGTGTGTGTGTGTGTGTTTCATTACCTAAAACACAGCCAGACGAGCATTTGATGAATGTCACCTTTCTTCCTTTCTGTAGTGTCCTGTCATTTTGTTCTTCTGGTGGTGAGTCATGGTCTTTGTGTGTGTGTGTGTGTGTGTGTGTGTGTGTGTGTGTGTGTGTGTGTGTGTGTGTGTGTGCGTGTTTGGTGGGGGTGGGTGACAGAGAAAGAGATGGACAGGGTGCACAAGTCAGCATTGAAGTCACAGGAAAGGTCATGACAGGGTGAAGTCATTGTCTGATTCAGGTATGTGTGTGTGTGTGTGTGTGTGTGTGTGTGTGTGTGTGTGTGTGCATGCGCATGTGTTTGGCTTGTCTGCCATTAAAACCAAAGTGTAATAGAATGTAACAAACTAAAGAGGGCAGCAGAAGGAAGCCTGTGTTTAACAAGAATCTACTGCTTTTTATCCAGTGTCTCTCAGACTGCATGGACATCACGCATTCACTTTAAACTATGTGCGTGAATTGACCGAGGTTTCAATGAGAAACCATGTGTTGAACATTGGACTAGAATGCAAGGCCGTATTAGGAATATTTTCAGAAATGGCCACGTTTGGAATGTTGCTCTGGATAAATGTGTCTGCTAGATACCATGACATATTAAGGCATGGGATAAATATATTTCAGTCATAGTCACGTAGGAAAAAGACTCACCTTAGAACAAGAAAATTGTGGCCAGTAGGTTTGGGGAATTAGGATCAAAAACAACTTTATCAACCAGCATCTCACAACAAACAGTAGGAACTGCCATCTCAAGGCCTGAGTTTTGTCTACACTTAGTCGTAGAGTGTCAGGAGCCACATTAAAGGATTTATGGACACATTATAAGACAACTCATCACAGTTACAGTGAGACCTTGATTCTAAAACAGTGTATTCCTTGCAGAAAATGAAAAAAACTGGGGTCATTTTGGGGTACAACATTCATGATAAAGACTTTTAAAAACAGGATTTCCATCCATTCAGAATATGAATGGATTTTCCATAAAAGAAATCCATCCATTCATCCATTACCTTAACAGCTTATCCTGACTAGGCTCACAGGGGATACTGGAGCTTATCCCAGCTCCCATAGAATGAAAAGCAGAGAAAAACCCCGGACAGGTTATCACAGGGCAGACACACATACAAACATACTCCCACACACAGTCACACCTTGGGGACAACTATAAAGAAATAGTATTTCCAATCCAGGCAAGATTTTTGAACTTTGGGAGAAAACCCATGCAAACACAGGGAGAACATACAAAATCCACACATTAAGGACCCAGGCTATCCGAATGGGAGCTGAACCCAAAACTTTCTTTCTCTGCAGCACTGTGCCATCATGGTCTCAAAAAAAATATATATGCTAATGAAAATTGATGCAATACTGTGAAGTACAATGCAAAAACATGAAAAGAATACTGATAAACTTTTCATAATAAACAAAATGCTTAAAATTCTTCATTAAAAATAATACATTAAAAACTAATAGCATTTGTTCAATAATGGGTGTTCTTTAAAGTGGCAAAACGTATTTGACCTTCCTCTTTTGTACCACTGTCAAACAGTGCTGCATTTTGCCAACATATATATTTAGTTTTTAATTATATTCAAATGTATATATACCTATGTAGAAGGGATTAAACCTGGTAAAATATAAGTGCAAAAATGTCTCACAACCTTCACTATGTCAAAAAAGTATGACCCAGTTTAAGCATTTCATGGCTTTATCCGCTTATTATTAATTCCATTGTCATTAAATATGTATCTTAATTGTAAAGTGAGAATGGGTCCATTACTATTATTACCAAAATTGTGGTGACTCTCTAGATGACTCATTTAAATGTCCATGGCCAACCCTGGAGCCAGAAAAAAAAAGTGGACTGGGCTTTTCAGCTCTGAGGGGACACCCTCTCCTTTTCTATAGAAATGCAGCAAATCTTATGCACGAGCATCACTCCAGCTTCAACCTGTGCTGACAGTTCACTAGCAAATGGGCATCCAAAACAAATAGCACAAACACTGGCAGGACAAATGATTTTTAGTATTTCTAGAGGCTAAAAAATGCCTTCAGTCTTTGGGAATATTGCAGTTTTATATGAATGTGTTTTGATGTAGCTGAAAACGTTCTACTTCCCTTCCACTCGGTGCAGTACGTACTCGTGAGAACTCATGCATATTCACGTATTCGCTCAAGTGTGAAATGAGGTTAGAACCAAACTCATGATTCATGTATGTGAATGTCCCTCTGAGTGCGTGAGCTTTAACTCCAGATTAATGCGTATATATGGTTGAAGATAGACAGCGTATCCCACTTAAGCACTGAAGCACTAAATGCTTTGTGTTGGGTACAGGGCACTAAGTAAGGGCCACTATGTAGGTCTGTGTGTGTGTTTGTAGCTCTAGGCCCATCCTTGGCTCTTTTCCCATACCTGGCCTGGCTAGTTATAATGGTGACCCAGAGTACAGCAGCTTTGAGCCACAGAAATGAATGAGGAAGACAGAGAGAAAAGCCCTTTGGTCAAGCCTACTATTAATTTCCAAGATGAAGGAGAGTCTTTATTATTTTCTTTTTACTTTATCCTTTAAGCCTCTGTCTCACCCCTGACACAGACAGCGTTATTATATATGCTCTAGCTGACAGAGGAGTGTTATGGAAATGTATTACAGGTAATCTTCAAAAAGTAAAATGCAGATAAAAAGTGCTGCATCGCTCTGAATGATAATAAGATTATCTTTTAATCCCAGCAAAGATGTGGTCTTAGAAATTGTCCATAGTGGACATCGCGTGTATGAGGTGCCACCATCCAGTATATATGTGCTACCCAAACTAGCTGAACAACTGAAGCTCTGCAAAGACATTATTACTTTATTGAGAGTTAAAAAAATGTTCACTATAAAATAATAATTCAGCCCAATCAATATATGCTGCATCAGTATAGAACCATCACTTGCCATGGAAAGTCATTTAAATTTCTAGAAAGGCTTTGCACAAAATGTTGCAACATTGCTGTAAACATTTCATTGCATTCAGCCACAAGGGTATTGGTGAGATCAAGAATTTTGAGGTTGAAACATCACTCCCAGTCATCCCAGAAGTATTGGATGGAGATTCATCCCTTCAGAAAATGCAGCTCCAATGCATGTCTGTTGGATTACTAGTGAATTTAGCATCCACTCAATGGCTTATATCATAAAGTCCTGACTAACAGTAGACTGTATACTACACATGCAGGTGGTAATTAAACATACTAGAGAAAAGGCTAAAATGTGTGGAGGAGGAAGGGACACAGGTTTGTTTGCACAGTGTTTATCATGCGCTACAGTGTGTGCTGCCACATGGCCCCCAAACTCTTTTACATGATAATGGAACATGCCAAGCTATCAGTGAGCTAGAGCCCGGCGGGGTAAAGTCTTAATGACTTAAACCGTCTCATTGTGCCAAAGCACATCCACAACAGAGCCCTCTGTAATGGGGCATGACTGAGCCTGATGGATGAGCTCACAATGCCTTCTTCAGACACGATGTCCGAGGGTTTTAATCAGTGGTCAGTCAGCCAGTCAGTCAGAGCACGACAGCACCTGTCTTTCAGCAGTTGGATTCTGCCTCCAGAGCAGTGTGATCAACAGTATATGGTGTGGGTCAAGAAGTTAGCAAGTCATTATGGTGTATGGCTTTGTCCAGTGAATGTCTGGTCACAGTTTGTTTCAGCTCTGTCACTTTGGTGGGAGCATAATGTCTTCTAATAAAAAACATGGTTTTGTCTTTATGCCTTGCACATGCTGCAATTAAACAGCCTTTTCACAGTTTTTACTGGACTGGAAGTCTTGAACCACCCCTCATTTCTTCATATTTTGTTTCCAAAGAGCCAATTTCTTTGTCAGCATATCAAAGGGACAGCTCAGGCTGGACGTTTTGGAGACAGAGAAGCAAGGTTGCGTTAGTTTGGACAGATGCAGAGGAGAGATAAGGATTATATTGGGAGAAGGATGTTGATGATGGAGCTGCCTGGCAAGAGGAAAAGGGAAGGTTTATGGATGGGGTGAGAGAGGACATGCAGGTGGTCTGTTTGAATGAGAAAGATGCAGAGGACCGTAAAAGATTGGAGACAGGTGATCCTCTGTGGTGACCAGTAAACAGGAGCAGCCAAAAGAAGAAGACAAATATTCTTGAGTAACAGTTCTCAAGGCTTCCTGGAGGACAGTTTTTAGCTCACATTTTCAGAGCAGTCCCTGTACCTGACCAGCTTCAGAGGATGGTTTTTTCGAGGATAAATCCAAAGGCAGATGCAGGGCTCATGCAGGGTCGATGTTGCTGCTGTCATTGTATGGAAACCACTGCTTACTAATATAGAAAAAATGTTCACTTTATCAGCTGCAATTGAAAATAGCACAGTGGAAAATGCACCAGATGTGCCACGAAAGAGTGGTGTTTTGCATCAGTGACACAGTGTGGTTATCACTTGAATTTGTTGCCCTAGGGTGAGAACAGTTCAGCTGTTTTTAATGCCCTTGATTGCTTTAAGTAATACATAAATATATCTACACTTTCAAATAAAATTTGAACAGTTTTAAAATGTTCAAATAAAAAAAAAAAAACGTAATCACATATCATTAACATATTGGCTTCCACTGCTCTTTAGAATATTTCAGAACAAAGGAGTGTCACATTTTCCCCATGCTCTCTCATGTTGTTCATTTTTGTTATTGCGTCATCAGCTTACCATTTGTCTTTTCATATATTTGCCAGGTGCTTCTCTTAGTTTTGGTATATGTTCCACCTTAGTCCTGCCTCTGCCCAGCGGTGTCTTGTTTTTTCTCTTCCTCTACCCTAGGGGTTCCTTACCTTACTGTCTTGTCTATAAATATCCTTGTATTTCAGTTAGTCCTTTGTCAGGTCTCTGGATTATTCAACTCTTTCATGCCCTGTCCTTTCATCTTCTTGTAAATTTACAGTACTGTGCAAAAGTTTTAGGCAGGTTTGAAAAAATGCTGTAAACAAAGAATGCTTTCAGAAATATAAATAATGATTGTTTATTTGTATCAATTTACAAAATGCAAAGCGAGCGAACAAAAGAAAAATCTAAATCAGATCAATATTTGGTGTTACTATCTTTTACCTTCAAACCAGCATCAGTTCTTCTGGCCCCCACAGAGCCCTGATCTCAACATCATCCAGTGTGTCTGGATCACATGAAGAGACAGAAGGATGTGAGGAAGCCTACATCCACAGAAGATCTGTGGTTCGTTCTCCAAGATGTTTGGAACAACCTACCAGCCGAGTTCCTTCAAAAACTGTGTGCAAGTGTGCCTAGATGAATTGATGCTGTTTTGAAGGCAAAGGGTGGTCAAACCAAATATTGATTTGATTTAGATTCCTCTTTTGTTCATTCACTGCATTTTGTTGATTGATGAAAATAAATGATTGAAAAAATGAAAAGAAATTAATAAAACTTTTGCACAGTACTGTACATACATACTTCCTGCAACAAACCCATTATTCCAGAAGGCTGTAAGGTGGTTCCTCATGGCCTCTGAACTATACAGTGAGGAAGGAATAGCTTGGAGATAGCCTGAAGGACAGCATGAGATTCCACTGCTGGATTCCTAGCATCTTGGTCCCTAGTCCACATCAACTCAGTTTTCTGGCTCCTCAAATCTTGAAAGTCTAAAGGCTCCGAAGACTCCTGCTTCCATGTTGCCCACATCTTCAGGTTCCACCTTCTTGTGGCCCTGTCACAGGTTTTCTGGTCCTCCTGTGGCCAACTGCCCAGAATGTGGCAACTTTACAAAACATTACAAAGGTGTTTGTCAGGTCTCTGGATACATTTATTGTGGATATAATTATTGTGCCTTGTCCTGCTGTCTTCTTACAAGTTAGGTATCTTGTTACTTTGTTTTATTTATAAAACTTCTATATATTCTTTATATTTCTGGTGCATGCAGTCTGCCACAAACACATCATGTCAAGGAGATTATATTTAAAATGAAACTGCAGCAAAGCTCACATTAATTTGCACAGGCCCACAGGGGAGATTTAGATAAGGCAAGTTATTTGTTCTCAGACATGTATGTGAAGGAGAAGGTAAATGCATATGAAATAAGAGTGATAATATAGAAGGGCAACATCAAAGCGAACAATGACAGCAGCTTACCGCAGGCTCTATAGGAGTGATTTTTCTTTAACAGTAAAACGAACCTGCGGTAACTCCCTATGGCAGAGAATTAAGTCCTCAACAATTAGTTTCTGTAATGGAGCACGACTGAACATGACAAAGATCAATGGCCACACTTCTCATCCTTACAGCTCTATTACCCTAGAATTATGGACAATAGTGTTAATAGCTTCTCCCATGAACAAAGCAAATTATTCCATATAGCCATGTTTAATTGTTGGCCTAGCAACTATAATGGCTTGGGCCTACGCATTTGTCAGATATGCTGGAGAGTTTGTTGGTGTACTCATAGAACAGCAGAGACATTTCTTGGGACATTACACTGATAAATGATTATTGGTTCAGTCTGGTTCAGCTTTTGCCCATGCAGCTTATTGCATAGCAAAACAGCCTCAATTTATTTAAGAGATCAAATTGTTTTTTCTTATGTTTTCATTGTTTTTGCATCCATTTGGCATTATGTTACCAATGAAAGCTTCACTCATCTCTTATGATACATGTAAAGCCCATTTATATTGAATTTTCAACTACCTTCCATACCAGTGCACTCTTAGCACTGTATTAAAATGCTCCATGAATTTACCACAGTAGAACTCTATATATCACCTTTTTAAAAGATCAGTTAAAGCACTTAATTTAAAGTTCTTAATGTTGTAAAAACTGCATGCACCTTAGCAAAGGCAAGGAATGGCCCATAATTTCCATAACCTTAAAGCCACCAACCTAATTTTGTGTAGGTACCTCTTATGCCACCAATAAAGCTCTGACCTGGCATAGACTCCACAAGACCTCTAAAGGTGTGCTGTGGCTTCTGGCATCTGGCATCTGGCAACACTTAAGCAGCTGATTTTTAGGTCCTGTTAATTGTGAGGTAAAACCTACAGGGATCAGCCTTGTATGTCCAGCACATCTCACAGATATTCTGTTATGGAGATGAGGGGAATTTTGAAGCTCAGAGAGTTTTATTGTGTTGCTTAAACCATTCCTGATAGTTTTTTTTTTTTTTTTTCCCTGTATGGCTGGATGCTTTCTCCCTGCTGAGAGAAGCCACTGCCATTAGAGAATACCGTTGCCATGAAGGGGTGTACAGGTCTGCAACAATGTTGAGGTAGTTGATACATGCTAAAGTTATATACACATGAATGCTAGGACCCAAAGTTTGACAATGGCCATGTTCAGAAGAACTCTTTCAGCAATTTATACCTCTTGTACCTCTGCTGTGTAAGATGGATTTACTCCCCAATTCAGTTCACTGGTTTACCGGTTTACCTTACTGGGAACACCCCACAAGACCTGTTGTTTGCTACATTGCTAAGGTGTTGGATGTCATAATAGTTTATTTAACATCACAATCATGACATCAGTTATAGTACTGGCCATGCTGAAAACATACAGTATTATTTTAGTGTACATAATTTGTCATGGTAGCTTATTATATTTTCCATGACATGTTTATGACATCAATGTTATGTTGCATGCTCCAACTACAATGTTAATGACAAGCCTAGTAGGACACCAAATTTAAATGCATATAACTAAGAGGGATGATATGGCCAGTGGATGTCTCCTTTGGTCATCTTTTTTTTCTGCCTTTCTCTCACTTTGAAAAGGACAGTCTCCTTTTTCTTCTTTCACTTATCTTCAGTTCCATTTCCAGCTCCAAGGGCTTTCTGTAAATGCTGATGAAAGTAGCCCAAACACTCTCTCTCTCTCTCTCTCCCCTTGGTCTCCCTACTTCCCTCTTTCTCTCTGTCTCTGGACTTTGGTGAGAGCTTCACTTAGAAGTGAGCGTACAGAAAACATGGTTTCTCCATTAGGGACTCCCATTCATTTTTGCTCTAGGGAAACAGAAGCTGTGAGAGTTGAGGATGAGAGGAGGACAGAAAAGCTAGTAATTCACTGCTATTGGAAATCATCTTCTCTGAATCTTCCGTAGTTTGTTACTTTGGGAACTGAGGGAGAGAGAGGGGGGGTGGGGGGGGGGGGACTGATCAATGATCCTTTAAACTTACAGCATTTCCATAACCGAGGTGAAGGACTGGCTTCCATTTGTTCTTAGTCAGAACAGAATATGAAAGACAATTATTATTCAAGCTATTCCTGGAAAAGTCTTAAAATCTCTCAGGAATGTTGTACTCAGCAATTCAGTCAGGTTCCAGATAAACATTTGTGGTGTTTATTGTTCCTATTTTCTGATAACTAAACCTCAAAACAGCACTGGTTTCTTGCTCCTAGATATATAATGAGATCAGGATTTGTAACATTTTAACTGACATGATTTCTCTTTTTCTGCAGAGGGTTGCAGTTTCTTAATTGAGAACCAATAGAGCAGAACTTCAAATAATTGGCCTCCATCCCCTGGAGCATACATAATTGTCTATAGGGGGTATAAAACCTGCAGGATTGTTATACATGGAAAGTGCTCTAGGCCTTCAGAGTGTGTTCACAAGCTGAGGGGATGTGTTCACAAGAAGAGTGAGTTTAATGTGGCTTGTTGCCTTTACATTATTGCTTCCATAAAAGCTGTGTGGTAGGTTTGGGGCATTTTAATGAACCCTTTTAACCCAAAGGGCTTTATGTTCTTCACTTTAGCTGCATAACCTACACTTGGTTAGTAGTTGCAGAACAGTAGACCTATTCATGTGTCACCCATAAAGTCTTTCTTTTATAACAATTGGACAAGCTTTACAGAGCTTCTGCTAAAATCCCACTCAACCCAATGAGAAATTACAATTCTTTGTTTGGAGTCATTATTTTACTTTATGTTTTTAGTTCTTTGCTCAGTGATCACTTTAGGTCAGATATTAAAATGTGCACCTACATTTTTCTGGATTGAGTTTTCTTCCAGAAGTGTCAGAACCTGTGAACCTTAAGGTCATCATGGAAAGCTGATACTGATATGCACTGACCAGACTTCTGAACTGTACCTTTAACTCAGTAGGTGACAATAAACGACAGGCTACCAGTCAGAGTCTGCGATTTGTAGTTGTAACAAGTGGCCGGTGTTATGGTGGTAGTGCGACAAATGACAAATCAAGTTTTTGTACTTTAGACAACATACAGTGTGACAGAAATGGGCTCAAATAAGTTTCCAGACATTTCATAAACACATAGAGGGAGTCCAGCTTCTACTCTCTGGATTTTTTGTTCCTCCTTAAATGCTGTTCCTATTCTCAAAAGCATCAGATTCAAACATGCAAGAGAAGTTTATTTTTTACTTTAAAAGATATAGAACATTTATTATTGTTTAGAACATATATTTATTATTAATTCATGTGTGTTTTTATTTAGTAATTTACATTTTCTGCTTATTGTGGTCGTGAACAATAACACTTACACGTGGCCTCTAATAAGGTAACCAGTGTCATACTTGAGGCAACATGGGCCATCAGCTAATTTTTTCCCAGTGCTGGGCAGTGAAGACATTTTGAATGAGAGGCAGTAACACAAGCATTAGAACAAGTGAAGGTGATGTGATCTCAAAATCACCTAAAAATAACCTGTCAGGTTCCAAATAAAGCCTTGCGGTGTTTATTCCTCCTAAATTCTGACAACTACATTTCAGAGCTTCTTCTGGCAAGACTAGCAACCTAATCCAATCAGCTACAAAACAATTTGCAGAGTGAGACATGAATAGAAGCAGGACAAACATAAGTTTGGCATATTCCTCTCTACCACAAGGCTCTAAATCTGTATATTTTAAAAATGCCAATCACTTTTCCCATTAAGAAGACCTGTTTACATTACAGTCCTTCATGTGGGTTAAGCCAAATGCAGAATGACATACTTCAGTAGTCTTATCCTGCCATAACTAATTTGCATTAAGATTAATAACCGAATGATAAGCCTAGAGGTTATGGAGAATTTTATTTTTTCAGTAACTCTTATACTTGACTAATCGTTGCTGTCAGATTAAAACTTCACCACCATTTTTTAATGTCATTTGAAAACATTATTTGCCCTTTACATTTTTACAGTGTGTGAACATTTCATGATGAATGGATCAAAATAAAGGTTCTAAAAGGCTCTGTAGACAGTCACCATTTCACTAAATGAACCAAAAGCCTTCACTGATAGATGGAAGATGGATACGGATAAACACTCACGTCCAGGCGCACAGAATCCCATACCACATCTGTCAGCTGCTGAGCTCTAATTAGAGTGACATCTCTGTGAAAACTGCAGCACTAACATGCACACACACATGCACAGGTGAGTTGGTGAAACCAAATGCTGGCTGAATATAAATTGGCAGCTCACGCTCTGCCTGCTATCTGCTGATTAGATATTCGCCCTGCCTCTCAGCTTAACACGGCCTGACCCCTCTGGAGAAAAGAATTCATATGAATTACACAGCACAGGGAAATATATGTATACGCCCTGGTAATTGCATGCCTCACCACTGTAATGCAGAAAGCAAAGGCAGCTTTGGGGAAGGTATTCAGATGTACAGGCTGACCTTTCCTGAGGGATGTCGGGGTCAAGATCACCTTGGCTGAGTGGGGATTCACTGTTGCTTTGTGCTCAGTGTTTTTATGAGAACTTTGTATATTCTAAAGGCCATCCACAGCAGAAGTGATCCACAGCCATTTAAAATACCTGGTCCTAAAATTGAACCATTTGTGACAAACACATGAAACTTACTAATAATAAATAATGTACAATTATATACTGTACAAGCACTTTGATAGATGAAAATGTAAACAAATTATGTTAAGGTCGCAAATTATTCTAAAGGTTTAATGTGCCTCCACATATGGCTGTATAAGAATTTATCTATTTATTCATATTATTAATCTAATAATAAGTCAGCATTTATTTTCAAAATTTGTAGAACCATGCCTCCAAGGCTACCTTTATTTGTAATGATTTTTTGTAACATAACAAGCCTTGGTTCATGTATTACCGGCTTTATTGTCTGTAAGAGTTGTTGCTCTGATTTAATGTTTATGCCTTTATTTTCATATTCATGACAAAAGTACACATAGGTCACATAAACTGTATTGTTAAAAAATACTGGACTTTTATTAATGGACCATGGACTAGTTATGATCACATGGACACAGAAACTCCTTAAAGAAATGACTCAAATCTAAAACGGTAAATTTCTCTCACATTTAAACAAAATAACTATGACGTAGACTGCATTAAGACTGAATCATTATCTTCATAATATTGACAGCAATATAATTTTTTTACACACACTGAAAATGGGTGCAGGGTTTGGCAAAGTAACATGAGCTCACTGTGAAAATACTCTCCGTTTTTTTATTTATTTAAGGAATTTTCTGGCTTTTTTCAACCTAATGTCTTTCTGCTACAACTAAAGGAGAAATTAAGTGAACACTCTGATATTACCCACATTCATTGGTCACAAAATGCAATTTGATCTTCATCAAAGTCACGAGTATAGACCTACATAATTTGCTCGAGCTAATAACACAAACAATTAGGATTGTTCATGGGATTATTGATGAACACACTGATTATGCATTCGCAGCACTTGCTGAACAAGTAAATGAACACTTGGGTTTAATAACTGGTTCAACATTCTTTGGCACATCTTCAGTCTTGCTTCATTGATTGGATTTTAGGTTTGCGATCTCTTGACTCCAGTTTTTCTTGACCACATAAGCTTAGGGATTCACATTGTTTCCAGCACTATAAACCTGAATAATGTATTGAATATAGACAAGAACAGTGTAATAATATGTGTGTTGTTACAAATAAACTGATTGTTTGTTTATTATTGTACCTTATCTGAGGATCAGACCATATTTATTGCAAGCTTAAGCATAAATGCTAGTAATTCTCTTACTTTTTCTAGTCACTGTATAACGTGCTGGCCAATTATCACATTCAGTCATTTAAATATGTTGCCCTGCATTTATCGAATAAGTGACAAGTGATATTTTTTAAGCCAAATTTGCAGCTTTTAGTGAGCAGCTGTATACATCTGATTGTATACTTTAGGATTCCTGAAGTCAGTTTAGTTATATTTAATGGTAAAGTTAAAAGGCAAGATTGACTAGAAATGTGTTGCAGATACAATACACGTTACCACCACTCATCCACTTTCTCTCTCACTAATGCTCTCTGTTCTAGCCTTCTCTTTGTTACTTGCTATACCTTACCTCTCTTTTCCACTCTCTCAATCCTCCTATGTGATTTGCATGTGAAAGGGCATGGTCCTGGAGCAGGATACAGCTCTTTACTCTGAGGGCTCTACTCAGGTGTGGAGCAGGCTGCCTCTTCACTGTTTAAAATGCACATAACGTTAGTGGCAGGAAAAGCTTTGAGCTTCTGCTCTGAGCATGATGAGTCTGGGCCTTTTGGCTTAGTTACGTGTACTCACATAAAGTTTTGGCTTTATTATAAACCTTAGATTCTAGTTTTATTTCTATTCAATTCTATTCTAACTTGAATGCAGTGCTCTACTGTAATCTCCATTTTCACTTTTAATAGCCCTTATTTTACTAAGCGCTATGGATGAAAACATCTTAACCTCAGCACAATAGATCAAATGTCTCACTTTTATTTTATTTCAGAAATCATCACAAACGAGAACAACAGTGGCTAACAAACTATGGTTCATAAGCTAAGCTGAACTAGGAATTAAGCAATGAAACACCTGAAAGTGTTGTTTTCTTTTTGCTGGACTACTTTAAAGTCATCCGAGGATTTATTTTATCAAAGTCTAATTATTTCGAGTTGTTTGGGTGGTTATATATGCAACTATATATGTTGCTGTCCTCTATCTCCCATGTACTGAGTGTGTGTGAGAGTGAAATCAAGCGAGAGAGAGATATATATAGAGATATGTGTACATGCATGTGTTTGTGTTTACTATAAGTGTGTGGGAGTTTGGCGGATGTGGTAAGAGTCAGATTGCTGTCAGTGGCTTAATTGAATGAAACACTAGCTTGGCTGTGTGCTGGCATCTTTCCCAGAGCCTTATTGACATTATCTTGCAAAGACAATCAAATGCTCTAACAGAGCCGTCATCTATTGCCAATACAGCCTCCACTTTCATTAACACTGACCACTCTGTACTCCCTGCAGAGAGAAAGAGAGGGAGAGAGAGAAACTGGAAGAGAAGAGGAGAGAGGAAAAGAGAAAAGAGTTTGAAATCTGTCTGAAGTAAACTATTATTGTGTAGTACAGTAACGTTTGTACTTTTGTAAAGGGCATTACAGTACCTTTATGGAAATCGTTTTCCTTGCTTTTTTTAAAAAAAAATAAAAGGTTTGCATTCCAGAGGTTTGAACGTCTTCAGTTAAATGACACATTTTAGTGATTTCTAAGTGTAAATTAGTTAATACGTCCCCTACAGGGAGCAAAGTTATATTTTAATGATTTCTTCCATTCACAAGGCACAATTGCTATTTATTTGTTAAAGATAAGTGTTTCTTAAATATTAGAAATGTATATATGCAATTAAAATATATAAACCTTCATGAAAACCTGTGCTTATGGCTTAGTTCATGTATGGAAGATAAGCTGGCAAAACGACCTGTTTCTATCATTTTTTGAGCGCCTTGGCAAAACAGTGCAGAGCTCTGCCTCCAAAGTTTAGTGTGCATTGAAATTTCCTATTGAGCTACATGTCACTCCTTTCACCCTTTCACAAGCTGTAGCCAAGCTTGCCTCTATATATTCAGAGTTACATTCATAGTCAGGAATATATACATGTGTATGTGAGCCACTCTAGAAACTAGGTGTGCTGCTGATGAAAGTGTACAGTTTACTGTGTGACGGTTCAGTTTAAAAAGTAGAAATCTGAAACTAAGCCAGCTGCTACAAGAAGATATTGTCTTTACTTTCTCCTGAATTGATCTTTATTTTTATTTATTCAGATACGTTTTCATACTGGAACATTTCACAACAATTTTTTTGCCAAAGAGTTTTAAACTATTTAATTAAGAGCCTTAGACTTTTATACAGTCATGTGTACGAGTACACATCAAGTAAACCCTTCTTGCTAAATGGACCAAACGAAATAGTCTAAAAAAGTTTTTAGAATTAAAAATAATAACTTTTTTAAAAGGTGTTTCACCATCACCAAGTTTGGTGTCACCCTTCACGACTCAAGAGGGACAGCACGGCACAGTATAGCCTTTTACCCCTTTAGCTTGTGCAATTAAATCCATCGTCTGGTTACAGAGCACATCATGAGTCGAATCATTGAAGCATGCAGTGACTCTGCCAGGGAGATGAGCTCCAGAACCTCTGCTCTGACACATGCCAGAGAAGCTCCCTTCTGCATACTGTTCAAACACACTTATCTTCATCTGAGAGCAGCAGCCGGTCAGGGGAGGGTGAGTCAGTCTGGCGAAAGACTGGAGGTGCACACTTCAGCACATACACACAGACACGTGGGCTAACACTCACATAGAGTTGTGGAGGTTTTTGGCACAGTGTTGTGAGGTGAAAGATTAGAGATGACAGAAGATTTATTATTCATGAAAGAGAATTCCCAGAGGACCATGAGAGGTGGAGAAGGGGAAAGGGGTGGGGCCCATCATTATTTATTCATTAGCCTCAGTGTCCCCCAGTTACTATTTTTAACACACTCAACATGTGTGCTGGCTAATGTGTGTGTGTGTGTGTGTATCTCTGGAGATATGCAGTGTGTGTGTGTTTGGAAGAAGTGTACCTGTGGGAGTGTGAATGTTCTAATTTATTTTCATTCATTCAACTGCACCAAATGTGAAAGGTGAAATTGAATTCATCTTCTCCCATGTTTGCTACACAGTCAGTGGTGTGAAAACATACATGGATTGTAGTGCAGAGGTCAAGGATGCAGCATGCATGCACTGTGAAACAAATGGTTCTCACTGGTGTAAATGGAAGCCAATGCACTAAAAACAACTATTGTGCAGGGTGTTGGTGTTTATTATTTAGTGCATTTAAACTTTACAATAACTCATGAAACCACTTGCTGTTGCTTGCAGAAGACATTGAAGGGGATTTAGTTTCTTTTATTTCATTGCACCCTACAAGCACAAAAAGCACCCCCCACCCCGGCTTTATTGATTTTTTTATATATACTATTCGTATCAAATTCTGCTTTGAAATGCACTTAATACAAAAAAAAAAAATAATTCTACCACTTTTTCTACAGGTTTTCTACAGTGTTGAAGATGGTACAGTCTGCACTGAAAGCAATATCACTGTTCTAGCTGCTTTCTACAGGCTCCAGGTGGGCAGTGACAGAATGAATATTGACCGAATATTTTCTTAATCAAAATGATCAATTAAAGTCTATTTCCTCATCCTTGGTCCTATTTCCTCAAACTGTTGGCTCTTGGTGTGTGAAACATGGTAATGCTAAGTTGACCTGCTAGTGAGAAATTAGGGGTCAAAGGGTGAGATATAATGGGTTATTTTGCTTTTGATTCTGTTATATCATGCATTTTAAAATAGTATGTTTTCATCAAAACTATGACTTAAGCGTTTGCTTAGTGGCATCTAATTTATTATTAAGAAATACATTTGTACAACCGTCCATGTACAACCACCAGTTCTGCCTCTCTGTCCAGTATCACTCTTTTTTATACTACCTCAGTGCCTTCCAAATACATTTTTGAATGATGACCGCAGCAGTGGATAGTTGACTAATGGAATATTATTTGATAGACTAATCAGTTATAGCCAGTAGGTTATTTCCTATTTTATAAAAGGAGTGATGGCCCAATGTGAAGGACCCTCACCACCTTTTATGATGGCAGGTCAATAAGGGAAGTATTTTGGTCATTTTGGTGCTAAAGGGGAAGCCAACCACTCTGATCCCCCTCAAACCACTGGTTATACAAATAAAACTGTTCGCTGAAGATCTTGCAATTCACTTAAGTGATGCTGCAGTATTTAGAGATACATTAAATACAGATGGCAGTTTTTGAAATCATGTAGACAACGTTACAGCACTGAATATCAGCACATTCTCTATTTTTATATTTCAAAACAATTCATCTTTATGAGCTATTGCTGATAGAAGTAGAACTTCTGAAAGTAAATGATGCTCACTTTACTCTAACAATCTACTACCCAACAAGACACTGTTCACAACACATCTTTAGTGTTATCTGCTGTAGAATAGATTTATGTTCATTTTGCCCTACAATTTCCCATCCAGAATTGTATGCTGATGTAACTCTATTAAGAAACTTGGTATCTGATTGTTGCCATCTCTGTTGAGCAATGGGGATAATGTGAGATAACAGCTTCAAACATATTGACTCTGGTTGCTGCTATGCAGCCTTATCTTGTCTTATTTACAATATATATTTGCATATATATATATATTATATATATATATATATATATATATATATATATATATATATATATATATATGGGAAACAGTTTGCATAGTTTCCCACCATGCAAACTGTATTAAAACAAGTGGCATGGTGGGTAGCACTGTTGCCTCACAACAACATTTGTTCTCCTCATATCTGTGTGTGTTTCTCTCCAGGTTCTCCAGTTTCTGACCCCTAGGTGTGTGTTTGTATGTCTTCACTAGGATGGCCTGAGTGTTCCCTTGCTTTTCTGTCTGTGATAGCTGGGATAGACTCCAGCTCTGCCCGTGCCTCTACACAGGACGAGCAGCTCCGAAAATAAATGAGTGAGAGTGTATTAAAACAAAATACATTGAGTGAAATGCACTGGAAGCTCTAGAGAGAACAGAGAGAAGAACCAAGAATAAACAGAGTAGCCAGTGCTTGGGAGGTGCACTTCGCACTTGACTATAGCAAAAGTAGTCTGCTTGCATATATTAAAATCAATATCAGTGTATAATTTTTATAGCCATGCATATTTTGGCATCACAGCCAGAAGCCAGTAATTGAATGGGAAGTTCTCTCTGGGCTTCCCACAGTTCTATAATATGAGTAAGTATGCATTTTCTGCCTCAACTCAAAAATCTCTCCAAATCTATTTTATTTTGTATATCTTTCACTGTATCTCTTGCCATTTTTCATTCTGTCTTTCCCCACCAGTCAAATAACCTACATCCGACAAAACACCATTGATCGTAAATTTGATTCTCTGCTGTGTGATACACTCTAGCAACCCATGGAGTCACTGTGTGACCCAAGCAGAAATAAATGTCCTGCCAGACTTATTTTTGTCTGGACCTCATGCTAAACTCCAGCCTTTTAGTTCCCTGCACAAGAGGGGAACCCAGGTTAAAATGTGACCTATTTTTAACAAAGTATCCTGCTGTAGCATTGCATGGATATATAGACATTTTATTTAACTTTTTTTTTTTCCAGCTAATGTGGTAGTGCAATGGGAAACAGTTATTTGGAATGTATTCAGAATACATTAATGCAATGTGTCACTCTATATTAAATGTTGAAAGGCAGTGTTAAGAGTATAGTAAAGGTTTTTAAATAAAATCATTACATTAACGTTACTAATTTCTTTGCATGATTTCACTGTGCACTATGTGATTTTCCACATTTGTTTTCCAGCAAGTTTAAATCTCTTCAACGCACATACTGCCTCTGAATTTTATACTTCTACTTTTTAAGTGTCCCAGTGTTGCTGAGTTCATGAGAACTCGTGCTCAGGATGCTGAGAAAGGAGCAGCAGACTGAAGCAAGTTATGAGAGCCTCCCCTCAGATCATATTGATCTGACACACAGAGAAACACAATTAAGTTTAGTTTAGTTTTATCGCTCACAGTAAGTCCTACTGCATCCTAAGCAACCATGATGTCTCTGCATCATCTTTAAGAAGAGCTGGATGCAGTTTGAAGTGGAGTTTTTCACTTTTTTTATTGCAAACATTATAAATCCAAGATATTTGACATTTTATACATTTTATTTAAATTGTTAATATACATCCATCCAGCCTTTTAGGCTTGCATTTCTTTTCATTCACCTTGGGACAATAGTAATTAAAGCCAAGTAATGAGGTAAAAAAAAAGTGATTTCAAACATCTAATGCCAACAGGCGATTGTAATTTTGATTGGATTCAAAAGCAGCATTTAATACTTTTTATACATTTACATGAAATATCATGGGTTCATACCTTCTGCAATACTAAAAGTTGAAGTAAATTTAAGAATCTGGCCGTTTTTTGACATTTGCAAAATGGGAATTTTGTGATTATATCTATGGGAAAAAAAACTTGATTAGGGTTCTAACGTGGCATTTATGAGTAAAGCTAGGCCTTGTTGGTCAAGTTCTAAAGAAACTAATTTCAAACACTAACCATGTTCTGGCTGAGCAACTACTTTTTCTGCCATAACTGGAATATTATCTAAAATGAACTTTTTAACAAATATTGCCTTTTCACACTCCAGTCATAAAGATTAATGCTGCACTGCAGAAAGTCTCTACCACAGCAACTGGAAGCATGCGGAAACAACATTTAACCCAATCTTATCTAACCTACCGTTGGTGAAACACTCAAAGACCCTGGCTTTGTACCATTCAACTCATTAAAATCTGTCTCCAAATTGGCAAGCAGTGACAAATAACCCTACAAATCTGCTCCATGGTCCATGGCCCACAGTAGGTTTTCTTTTTCTGCTTGAGCACTTCATGGGCTAAGTTTCTAGCCCCTCATGAAATGAAGCAGGTGTGCTAAACATGAGCAAAACTCCTGTCTGTATATTAGTGTAGTGTCTCCTTTATTCATTCCTTAGTGACAGAAAGGCCCCTGTGACATTTATGCCAGACGTACTGACCCTTGCATAAGCAGACAAGAGGGTGTAATTTAAGTGTTGTTCACAGATGCTGTTTTAAACTCTCCCCATCTGTTCTCCGAGTCGTGCTTCAGAAGGGCCCGAATGTGTTTTGTGTAAACAGTAGTGGCAGCAGCCCTCAGATACACACGAAGAAAGCCTGCTGCTCTTCTCACTTAAGCTGTGCGTGGGCGTGTGTATTTTTCAGCATTTGCAGAGAGGCGATATTTAACGAGGTAAAACATTTTTACGTTTAACTCACATTTAATGAGGAGAATAATGTTTCCTTTAGTGTGTTTTTATGGTGATAAATACCATGAAGCACTTTACTGTGGGAGATGCATTCTTGAGTATTAAGGTAAAACATAGTAGGGGCAGCGGTTGCCTAGTGCTTCGGGAATTTGCCATTGCTTCAAATTCCAGATTAGTTGAGGTACCCTTGAGCAAGTTACCGTCCCCATCACTGCTCCCCGGGTGCTTTAAATAGCTTCCCCCTGCTGCTTGATGGGTATGGGTGAAAAGCAGAGGCAGAATTTTGTTGTGTTTCACAGTGTACTGTGCTGTGTTTCACAATGACAAAAATAGTCAGTTTCAGTTTATAGCCAATTTTCACATTGTAAAGAAAATAGAATAGAAAAGAAAATAGAAAAAGAATAGAAAATAGAAAAAGAGTGTGTTTTCATGCATACCTGCACTCTCAGGAAAAAAGGTACTGGGATGTGACTGAGATGGGACACTCAAGGGTATCATCTCAATACCTTTATTTAGGAAACATAATTCCAACATATATTGATAGCAGTGATTTATTTAAAGGGAGACTCTGTACTTTGTAAAAGTATAGAGTAAAGCCGTTCCGAGACTTAGCATGCTCTGAATTCCAAAACTGGATCGTTTGGATGTTAGTGGATTAAAAAAATCTGATCTGGATTTGATTCAGTAATCAGGGTTTTTCAGTGCATGTATA
Source organism: Hepsetus odoe (assembly GCA_017165825.1). NCBI lineage: Eukaryota > Metazoa > Chordata > Actinopteri > Characiformes > Hepsetidae > Hepsetus > Hepsetus odoe. Next base: position 21,197,443 of record CM029373.1, on the reverse strand, counting down.
CCATTTCACTGCATTAACACTGTCCTTATGAATGCATATGAATGCAAAACATATCAGTGCTTAAGGTGGCAAACTGCACTTCACACAAGCACCCTAAAGATTTGACATGATATGACATCAGTCAATTAACTTTTAAACCCAAACTATACATTTTAGACATTCTACCAAAAGTGGAAGCCTGTAAATAGCCTACCATTGGTAGGCATGGAAACCACAGTGGCCACAGTTAAGAAATGTTTACTTTTGTAGCTGTAATCCATGGCTTTGGACTGTGAATGGCTGACAAATGTGCAAATATTTGCCATGGTAGTGTGAATTTAGCTCTTTTTTTCATCTTTCTACTTTTGCACAGGTGGAGAAACCCAACAGTGACTCAAGATATTTTTCAGCAGTGCATCTGTAAAATGGTGACAAATGATTGATGTCACAACCATGAGAACATTTACATTTGACCCACCATTCATTATACAGAAGTGCTGTGCCTTGAAGCTGTCTATAGCAGCATAATTGAAAGAGGTTGATGGTTTAGGATTAACTGGGATGCTGGTGCTGTCATCCAACCACTATCATATGACTGCTCATGTTTGCTTACAGTGGACTGGGATGGTTGGAGGGGAATTAGTGTCTCAGGCTGCTGCTATGTCTGTCCCTTTTAGCTGTACTGTTACTGCTGCAGACTTTTGCACTGTTTGCGTTTATATTATGTATCGTGTGAACTCAAGCAGAACTAATCCACTCTTCTTCCATTTTTCCAAGTAATCCGAGCTGTGTTTATTGATTGACCATGGTGTGTTGTTTCTTTAACTCTACATTATCATTGGTGCCCCTTCCCCACCTAGACTCAAGACCAACTACATTATCATCGATCACTTGCCTGTGCTGCTTTTAATTCTAGACTATTTATAGTTTCTTTGCAGCTCCTTTTTTGAGTCTTAGTTCCTTCTGAAGTTTTTTCCTGCAGTTCTAGGAAGTTTCCCCTTGTTACTGTTGCACTGCTCTGTTCTGCCTCATTAGGGGCTCAGACCCCAATTCTGTTAAGCTACCTTGAGACATCATCATTTGTGACCTGACATGAATTTGATAAGCTCAAAAGCTTTGGCTCTGCCACCTTCAACCAGTTAAATTCTACACCTGAGTAAATGTGTACCACTTCATGCTGACCATAATGAGAGCGATCAGCATGCAGAACTGGTGTTTGAACTGGTGGTTCGTCATTTCCAACAAAATTTAAATATAGTCGTTTTTATTTTACAGTTATATGCAGAGGATTGCAGAACCATGATCAAAAATGTTTTGTTGATTTTCTGAGTGGAAAATATGTGGCTGCAGTTTATTGATTTTGCCATCTCTGAAGAAACCATCTTGGACTTCAGAAAACAAGGAACCCAAAGGACACAGGGAACAATGTGAGCTTTTGAAAAAAAATGGATAAATTTTTAGGATTAGTGTTATAAGGTTAGGGTTAGAAGAACATGAATCTTGGACAGCAATGACAAGAGAACCGAAGAAGATAAATTAAGGAGGTAGACATAAAAATGGGAAGGACAAAGACCAAGTGTAGTGATGGGCACACAGAGAGAAAAAAAGAGGGAGAAGGACGGAAAGACACATTGTGGATGGGACAGACGGAAGGTTAAAGAAGGAGCAGTGTGAGGAAATGGAGGTTAATGTGGTTCCATCACAGGCTGTAAATTTGGGGCTATATTAAAAGACTTTATTGAAAGTGTTTAGTGTATGGTGTGTGTGTGTGTGTGTGAGTGTATGTGCATGTGTGTACATGTCCTTCTCCCCCAAAAATAGTTCTCCTCATCATCTGAGTGTGTGCTGGAGTGTGGTAGGCAGTAATAGGCTGGCCGACCCTGCAGTGTCAGTGACGGAAGAACCTGCATGTTCGTCAGTGCCTCTCACTTGAACATGGAGAATATTTTTAGGAAGACCATCTACTTCACGATTTAGGGCAGAAGTAGGAGAGCCTGTAGCGCTCAACCATTTCCAACAGCCATATGCCATTTACACCTTGAACTCTTTAGTAAAATTATATATCACACAGTTTGCTCAAGATGTAATTTATTTTTTAATGTTGCATTAATGTATAATGTAGACATTGTTTGCATATGTATACTACTATATATCCATTGCAAACCGGTATATCTTAACTTGTCAATCCCATGAACTAATTTGTCTATGAGTGCCCAATAGAGCCTAAAGCAATTTCTCGTGCCCATTCATTTTATTGAAGAAGACTTAAGGTCTAAGCTTAATGTTTTTTGTTTTTTTTCCTGAATGTAATAGTTTGTTCTGTCCATTTTTTTTCTCAGCAAAATGGGGAGTTGTAAAATGGTAATACAAAGTTTCTATATTTGTTACATAAAATAATTGTGTGTTTGGACTTCAGATTAGAACAAATATTAGAATATTTATTAGAAAACCTTTGAAATTAATATGTACACATTGTCACAGTCTGTCGTGCCTGTGGTTCCGGCCAGGCATGACAGATGGTGCTCTGTTCTGACTGAGCACACCTGGGCTTGTTCAGACACAGGTGTGCTTCATTGGGGCTGCTATTTAAGCCCCAGTCAGTCAGAACAGAGCGCGGTTCATTAACGAGGCTCTGCCTTATAGTTAATGGTGGCATGTTTAGTTATATGTTTTGAGTTTAATAAAGTTTTGTTTTCACTACTGGCTCTGCGCTGGCGTCCTTCACACTCCCCGCCACCGTTACAGAATGAACCGCCAGTATCTGGACGTCGCGAGCCATGAGGGCAAGCAGGAGCGCGTGTTGTGGACGGCAGCGAACGTTGTTGAGCAGACGCTGTAGCTGATAAAGACCTGGAAGCTGGAGGCAGCTTCTCTGGATCTCCGCGAGCATTTGAAGGGTGAGGAGTGGGTGCGACGGACGCCGACAGCCACGGCCAAGGAGCTGGAGCGCCGTCTGAAGAATGTGACATCGCTGCTCCCACTCGGTCCCACCCCAAGCTGCGCTTGGATCGGTTCGCGCTGTTCCTCCGGATGCTGGTCTCCATGGCTGCAAGGGCACAGCGCTACCTCAACACACTGAACCGCGTGTTTTTTTCCGCACGCGACATGGAAGGCGGGGCTTCTTTGACGGCGGGCGTCATGCAACGCGGAAGGACGGCAGTCAACGCGCCCTGCGCTGTTCAATGCGGAAGCACAGCGGAAACCGCGTCGCACGCTTTTCAACGCGGAAGCACAGCGAAAACCGCGCCACACACTGTTCAACGCGGAAGCACAGTGAAAACCGCGCCGCACGCTGTTCAACGCGGAAGCACAGCGAAAACCGAGCCCTGCAGCCCTCAACACGAGAGAACGGCAAAGAAGGCCGCCTGCAACCAGAGAAGCGAGGCAGAGGCAAAGAAGGTCGTTCCTGACACAGAGAGCAGGAGGATGGCGGAGACCGCTTCCTGCATCGTGCAACTGGGGAGGTCGACCAAGAAAGCCCTTCACAGCAAGGAAAGTGGCATCAAGGAGTCGACCCCCAAACCCAGCACCACTAACCCGTCTGCCGGGCAGAGAGCAGAAAAGGAGCAGCTCCAGGTTAGTGGGAACTTTAGAATGAAAGTTCGGGTGCAGATGTGGATTGAACATGAGGCTGCAGTAACCATTCAGGTGCAGGTGAGGAAGCACTTAAGCAGAAAACACTACCTGAAGCTACTGTGGGCAGCCAGGACTGTTCAGCGATATTACCGAGCTAATAAGATGATGAAGCAAGAGATGAGGTCTTTGAAGGAGAAAAAGATGGCTGCTGTTCTGCAAGCCGCATTCCGAGGGATGAAGACCAGACAGACTCTGAAACAGAAGCACCAGGCTGCCACTGAGATACAATGTGCTTACAGGGCTCACTGTGCTCGGACACGATATGTATGCATGAAATCTGCTGCTGTTGCCATTCAGCTTAGGTATCGTTCCACACTTGATGCCAGAAAGCAGAGGGAGGAATTCTTGGAATTGCGCTCTGCTGCAATGTTCCTGCAAGCCTGCTTCAGAGGTCAGAGGGTCAGAAGGGAGATTATCCTGCAACATCAGGCAGCTTCCCTGATTCAGGCTGCATTCAGAAGACACAGGGAGGTAGTAAAGTTGCAGGAACTACCAGGCAATAAGGGTTTCTGCCATCATTCAAAGACATTATAAGTCCTACAATAAGGGTAAATGTGACCGTGAGAGGACCAAAGGACTCTTGTCCATTTGTAAGAGGGAGATGGAAACCGAAAGAAAAGCTCCGGCTCAAGACAAAGGTTACCTCAACGGCAAGAGCAGTAAATTCAGAAAGAGAGAGAGGTCTCCAGAATAAAGCTGCAAGCTGTGATGGGTGTCCAAAGAGAGAGGCTGGAGGGAACGGATGAACAGAGGGACCAAACTGCATGGCAGGCAACGAGGAGAGTCAGGACCAGTCAGAAGAAGTTAGAAGCTAAAGTAGCCACTACGGAGGAACAGCTGAATCAGACCAAGGCAGAGCTGAAACGGGTGCAAGACCACAATGTCGCTCTGCAGGCTGAACTGAGGAAAGCCCAAAGGGAGGCCAGTAGGCTCACCGAGCTGGAGAAGCAGGTCAGAGGTATGGAAGCAAAATTGGCGTTTTTCGAATTTCGACTGACTCCACAGACACCAGTGTATGCTGGGACCCTGGAGGTTAACGCCAGAGCGGAGCTGCTGTGGAACAATCTAATGGAGAAGCAGGTAAAGATTCCAGAGGTTGAGCAGCTGCATAATGAATCTGACTGTGCTCTGAGCACCAGTCTCAGGGACACCCTACCTTCAGTTCACCCTCACAATTCAGCTGACATGGAGAACAAGGGTGGCAGGGGTTTGATGCAGAATTCGGACTATGTAAAAGACCCTTCCCCTTTGAACCCTGTAAAAGTCTCTGTGTCCAGCTCTCTTTCAGATTATGTCAGGGCGAGGGCGAGGCGTTCCAGTGAGTGGGATGTTTCCGCCAGGGACTCCAGGGTCGAGTCCGGGTCGCACACAAAGAAATGGACTGAATTTCTGGGATACCCCTCACCACCGCCAGGACCCCTGAACATTGCTGGCTAGAGGCCCCTTTTTGTTGTAATTTGGGTTTTGTGGGTCTGGCCAGGTGCCCCATAAAGGGGACTGTTTGTTGAACTGGGTTTTTGTTTGGCCTCCCCCCTGAGGTTCGGGGCGAGGTTGTGTTTTGACGCCTCAGGAGTTGCGTTTTTTTTGGGGGGGGGGGCTACTGTCACAGTCTGTCGTGCCTGTGGTTCCGGCCGGGCACGACAGATGGTGCTCTGTTCTGACTGAGCACTCCTGGGCTTGTTCAGACACAGGTGTGCTTCATTGGGGCTGCTATTTAAGCCCCAGTCAGTCAGAGCGCGGTTCATTAACGAGGCTCTGCCTTATAGTTAATGGTGGCACGTTTAGTTATATGTTTTGAGTTTAATAAAGTTTTGCTTTCACTACTGGCTCTGCGTTGGCGTCCTTCACACTCCCCGCCACCGTTACACACATAGAAATATTAGAAAATATAGAAATCAATAACTTTAAATCAACAGCTGTGAGCCTTCTTTTTTATAAGAAAATGAGAAGGAAGAACATCCTTTCCATTTATGTAAATTAGTAATAAAATTAAAGTTAAAAGGCAAGATTTTTATTAGTTCTTTCACAGAATTTAGAAAAACAAGGTTTATTAAAATTACACCAATAAAGGATGAACAAGGTTTTGTTGTTAGGGGAATGTTTGAATTGCAAATGCATAAGTGCTATGTAATTATCAAATGTACACCATTTGTTGTATTTTGATGTACAGTAAAAATAAAAACTGCAGAAGTGAACATTTCAGGAAAAAGTCCAGCCTAATGAAGTAATCAGACTAAGATGTGTTAGAATAAGATGTGTGTCTGTCCCATTGTATACAGTCTGTACTTTTATTATGTGAACAGAATCTGTGTGCGTGCATTTTTGTTGGTCTTTGTGATAATTATTTATGAGAGTGTTCTGGAGCTCAAATTGATTGATTGGCATAATCCTCTTTAGTGCCTCCAAGCTCCAAAAGGGCTGTTCACACTTACTCTTCTGGTTCAGCTCCAGAGAGAGAGCAAGAGCGAGAGAGAGAGAGAGAGAGAGAGAGAGAGAGAGAGAGAGAGAGAGAGTGAGAGCGAGAAAGGGCGAGAGGATGATGGAAAAAGAGGATCACTCTACAGTAAAGTTCCTTATTGACTCTGCTGTGCTCTCTTGCCTCAGAGAAGCTTAGCACAGGTTTAAGCCCACAGCTTCATTTGGCTCTCTCTCTTCCATAACACCACTGATCCCTCTGTCCTTAAACATGCCCTACTTTGAGATTGCGCTCTACACAAGCTGCCATGGTTAATAGATAATGCAAAGCATGGACAACTATTTTATCATTCTTTTCTATAGGCCAGAACAGATAGCATGATCCATAATAATAAAAACACCTTTGGTTTTTGTAAGTATAATGAGAACCTTCACGATGGAAAAAGGGGTTCTATAAGAGGTCCTTTCAAATGGATTCTTCACTGTTTTCTTAGCCAAGTAAAAAGTTATGGTTAGAACAATGATGATGCAATTCATTATCTGAATGTTTAAATGACAGGTGGGTAAATTGCATGCTGTGTTTTACAGCATATTGACTTTTGTAAAAAGATTATATATAAAAACTTTTTTAATTCAGCTGACAACACAACTCTTTTTAATGGCCTTTAAAGCATTTTAAAATGTGACAGAAGAAAAGATTCCACAATTCAACAATTGCTTTATATATATATACTCAGTAAAGTCCTGCATTTTATGAGAACATACTTTCAATAATGGCAATGTCATGTTTCCACAGTACATCAAAACAATTTTTATTCATCAGCATGAGATTTCAAGATAGGAAGAAACAAACATTATGTAAGCTAGCATTAGGCTAGCATTAGGTAATTTAGATCCCTTTTCCCATAAACAAACTCTTGATAAACAAGATTAGCCATCTAGCATTACACAACACAGAGCCCTGTAGCTGTACAGATGGTAATGAAATTAATACTGGACAAATGGAATCTAAAATCTATATATCATAATGTTTCATAATATTTACAATATTTTTTCCTTCTATTGGCTACTTGCATTATGGGTCACCACAGTGGATCAAGTGTTTCCATTTCTTCCTGCCTTCTACACCCCCTTCAAATCAATTGCCTGCATGTCCTCTCTCATTGCATTCATAAACCTCCTCTTTGGTCATCCTCTTCTCCTCTTTCAAGGCAGCTCCATCATCAACATTCTTCTCCCAATATAATCCTTGTCTCTTGTCTGTACATGTCCAAACCAACACAATCTTGCTTCTGTAACTTTGCCTCCAGAACGTCCAACCTGAGCTGTCCCTCTAATATACTCATTCCTAATCCTGCCCTCGTCAGACCTAAATCTTACCCTGACACTCCAGTTCTGCCTCTTGTACTTTTGTAAACGCAGCAGTCTCCAACCCATAAAACATAGATGATCTCACTATTGTCCTGTAAACTTTTTATTTCACTCTTGCTGATGTCAGATTACTATTGCAAACAAGAATTGGCTCAGCACTGATCCTTGATGTAATCCCACCTCTACTTTAAATGCATCTGTCACTCCTACTGCAGATATCACCACTGTCACACTGCCCTCATACATTTCTTGTACTACTCTCACATACATCTATGTCACGTCTGACTTCCTCATACAAAACCACAACTCCTCTCTTGGCACCCTGCCATGTGCTTTCTCCAAGTCCACAAAGGCACAGAGAAACTCCTTCTGACCTTCTCTGTACTTCTCCTTCAGACAAAAAAATTGCATCTGTAGTGCTTTTTCCCAGCATAAAACTATACTGCTGTTTACTAATCATCACCTCTTTTCTTAACTTAGCTTTCATGACTCTTTCTCATAGCTTCATGCTGTAGCTGATCAATTTTATCCCTCTATATTTACTACAGCTCTGTGCATCAACCTTATTCTTGAAAATCAGTACCGGTTCACTTGTCCACTCCTCAGGCATCTTCTCACTTTCCAAGATTGTGTTAAACAATCTGGTTAGAAACTCTACTGCCATCTCCCCTAAACACCTCCATGCTTCCACAGGTATGTCATCTGGACCAACAGCCTTTCCATTCTTCATTCTCTATGCTCATCACTGCCCTTTATTCCATCTTGCTAATTTGCTGCACTTCCTTTTTAGCTATCCTCACATCATCCAATCTTCTATCTATCTTGTCCGTTTAATTCATCAGCCCCTCAAAGTACTCTTTCCAACTGCTCAACATGCTCTGCTCATTTTTGAATGTTTCCATCTCTATCCTTCTCTCTTTCCCAGCTCTGTCTATCTGTCTACCCAATCTGTATAAGTCCTTTTCTCCCTCATCAATGTCCAATCTCTCAAACAATGCACATCTCATACACCACTACTTTCTTAACCCTGCTATTTACAATGACAATGAAACATAAGTAAGAGTATAACTTCCATCAACAATGTAGAAAAGAATGTGGATTTACCAATTAAAGTTTTCTGTCTTAAAAATGATTGTGCTACTGCAGTGTATTTAATCCCAGCATAAAACTGCATAAGATTGATAAGCTTCACAGTATTTGATTTATTAGCAAAGTTGTGCTTTTTGCAATTCAAGTGATCAATTAATTTAGTTTGCAGCCTATCAGATTCTGACCTCAGAATCTGTGTGGAGTCAAGGAATGACATGTTGCCAAAACATGGTTGCATATGAATTTAGCAGTGGACTAGGTCCATTGATGTAAACCATACTGTTTTGAGACTTAACATCACAAATCCATTTGTCTTGTTCTGTGAGCATTTCTTGAGGTAAAGAAGTCCAAATGCTAGACCTCTCTGAGAAAATTTACTGTCGCGCTAAAGGGACATCTATGGCCTGTTGCAGTCAGAGCGTCCCTTTTAATTACCACATAGATAATAAACAATATTAGTTGGGGTTGGAAATTCCATTTTATTTCAGGTTTTTTAAATTTTTTCTTTGGCCAAGATACATACTTAACACTGTAAGTACAAGCCTAATTATGTGAAGAATGGTCTTCTCCAGTCATGCATGACTAACACACACCTGATGGAATCATTAACTTACTGTGTGTGGAAAACATTAAGAACTACAGGTGGCAGGCCAAAGCAAGTGGTGCATTCCTCATTGCACTTCTGTAGTTTGCATGCTTGACTGAAATTGTTATTTAGTATACCACAAGGTGCTCTGACAGGATCAACACAATACACACCGTATGAATAAGAGACCGTTACAGCAATGTATAATATTTACTTTTATAACCATCCTTGCCAACCCAAGCACATTCATCAATCAAATCAAGGGGGTATATTAATATTGAACTGAGCCAATAAACTAATGAAGAAAAATGAGGAGAGGACTTAAAGAGGTGGTGTATTATAATTATAGAAGAGAACTAAAAACTTATCAACTTGTTTCTCAGCAGTATACCAACTACGCAAAAGCAACCACAATTTCAAAATCCCAAATTGCCTTCGTATATTATTTTTAATTCTTGCTGTTTTGAAAGGATCTGGAAACTATCAAATGGCCTATTGGGAACAAAAGTGACAAATTACTAAGGTTAGTAGGAGGATCATAAGTGGAGCTCCTGATGCTTTCAATCTAATTACTTTCACATTTTTATCTCTACCTTCTTTAGCCTGCCACAAAGTTTTAGCATGTCACCACCACCTCCATCTCACTCATGATCCTTGGTGTTACTTCCATTCATCAAGGGTATCCAACATTTTAACATAGACTTTTTCTGCAGCCCAGTGGTCATACCAGTGGAATGAAAAATGGATATGAATCTAAATATAACTGTATGTGTATGTGTGACTCTGCATCAAGCTGCTAGTGAGCAATGAATGATGAAAGAGGAGAGGTGAGAGCTGTCATTAATGTCATAATGTCATAAAGTAATTAATGTCACTGAAGAAAAAAAATATATTCATTGTTAAATACTATTAGGGAGGTCAAGCCAGGGAACCTCCAAGTTGTTAACTCACTAATCCCCACAATGGACAAAACATTTTTATGACTTCTGTGCAAAAGGTTAAGCAAAGCCTCCCAGAACCCCATCCTGAATTCTCAGAGCCCTTTCCTCTCAAACCATACAGTGCCTTTACATAACATCTGCTGAAGGCTTAGTCTAAAATAGTGAAAGTGTTAAATTTTAAAACTCTTTGGATTTTTGTGATTGATATATAAATCTGCACCATGTTTATTGTGTCAACTCTTTATTAACTGTGGTATTATTATCAGTTATGGTATTTGATTTAATAGTGATGATTTACTAAAGCATGTAAAATAAATGTATAAATGCTATGTATTAAATGAATCTGAATTGCAAAATGACAACCAACAACTAGACTACACTCTAAATGAATATATTACCTCTGATCTAATAATATACTTGTGCTATGCATATTTAATGTATTTTATTCAGATATTTCTCAAACCTGGTCCCGTGACTCATTAAAGCAATGCATTATCATGTCACAATATACCTTTAGAAACCAAGCCCATTTCCTCTCAGAATTAAGGCTCATGAATTATTCAAGCCTGATCCACATATTAGGATTTGATTGAGTTTAATTATCTATCATGAGACAAAAAATGAAACCTGAGAGAAATATTAGTCCAAAGCATTTGCAAAGAAAGCAGACATTTAGGTAAATCTATAGTTTGACTCTATGCATAAAAAAATGTAGTGAATCTGCACGTGTCTGGAGCGAAAGGGGCCAAAGGCAGAATAACCAGTAAAAAACAAGAAAGGAGAGAAAGACTCCTTAAGTGATTTTAAAAGAGATTAAAACTGCCTGATCAACCCATAGAAACATATATTACACACAGTCTTTACAGCTTTAAAGTAATGACAGGCCAACGTGTCCTATCTATCTGAGGTTTATTTTTTTTATATTTTTCCATTGAATAACTTCTCACTGTTAGTTGCCTTTAACCCTGCGTGACCATTTGAGGCGACTGAGTAACTCACCCTGTTGTGAGGAGATTGCAAGATCCTTGGCAATACCGAGCAAGCCCCACTCATCCTTTTGCATGATGCCAGCCTGAGCAAGTGCTTGTAAGCTGACATTAACTGAAATTTAGTGCTCTCCTCCAACCATAGCTAGCTTTATGAGAAAGAAAAAACATGGTGGGGGCGTTAGTCAAGTCAAGTTCGCTTTTATATACAAAGCAGACAGTGGAATGAAGGGTGCTCCTCCAGTGTGAACAGTACTACCCATAGCAAAACACACAAGAGCACAATACAGCAGAAGAAGACTGAATACAGTGCTGCTGACAGAGAGCAGAGAGAGTGCTGAGTGAATACAGTTTTTTGTCAAATACTTTATTCAGTGTGATTAAAAATGCAAAGTGCAAAATATTTATGAGGTAACAGCAAAAATAAACATGTAGCATGAAATATATAAAGAGAACTGCATGGTGTGAGTTTGTTAGGATGTAAAATTCAGTTCTGGTTCAGGATCAGTTCCGCTATAAATCACTTGAAAGGAAAAACTGTGTAAAACTGTAAAGTATAGAAAAAATTACTTGCGTGAACATTAAAGAAATGGACCCTTGAAAGTGATGTTCTTTACTGTGAAAACAATCTGAGTAATTTGTAGTGTCAAAAAATGCTGCATGATAGCAAATATATTTTTTTTATCACTTTCTAATGCATTTCAAAGAAAATACTTGCATGGTCCATTCCTTCCCATCTACCAAACTTCAGTAAATCCTCTCAAACCCTCAAACCATAAAACCACTATCACCCACTAACACTCCACTGAGCAGTGCTGATGCTAAATTGAAACATTCCTGGGAGATATAGGAATCAAAATTGTAGGTGCTAGAATAAAATAGTTAAGTACCTTTAGAACTACTGCAAAGATTCATGATTTTGTTCCAGGATGTTTAATTAGTGATGTGAGAGTGACTGTCATTGTGAAGCACAGCGCACAGTGAACCACATCAAAATGCATTCTCTGCATTTACCCAAACACAAAATGCATGTCCAGCGCCTGGGGAGCAGTGATTTGGTAGAGCTGAGTAATGGCTAAAGAGCACTGAACTGTGTCATTGGTCGTATTTAACAAAACATTTTGATACACTGTGTGTACAATAATTAGGCAAGTGAGTATTCTGACCATGTCATTATTTTTATGCATATATTCCAACTCCAAGTTGTATAAACTTTCATGCTAATTGGATTTCAGCAGATCAGGTGATGTGTATTTATGTAATGCGGGAGGCAGTGGCCTAAAGAGATCAACATCCTATGTCAAGGTGTGCAGAATTATTAGACCAAAAAAAAGAGAGATAACTGATTCTGAAAAGTCAAAAACTTTAGAAAGTCTTTTATAGGGTTACAAGCTCTTGAAACTGCTAAGATATTGGGGCTTGATCACAGAAGCATCAAACAGTTTGTTACAAATAGTCAAGAGGGTTGCAAGAAATGTGTTGAGAAAAAAAGACTCAAATTAACTGCCAAAGATTTGAAAAGAATCAAACATGAAGCTATCAGGAACCCATGATCCTTCAGTGCTGTCATATTCCCAGAACTGCAACCTACCTCGAGTGCCCTGTATAAGGTGTTCAGTGCTCAGAGACATGGCCAAGGTAAGGTAGGCTGAAACTCAACCACAACTAAACAAGACACATAGGCTGAAACACCAAGACTGGGCCAAGAAATATCTCAAGACAGATTTTTCAGGTTTGATGGAGTGATGATGGAATGATGATGAGAGTGACTCTTGACAGACCAGATGGATGGGCCCGTGGCTGGATCAGTAATGGGCACAGAGCACCAGTTCGACTCATACACCAGCAAGGTGGAGGTGGGTACTGGTATGGGCTGGTATTATTAAAAATGAGCTTGTTGGACCTTTTCGGGTTGAAGATGGACTCAAAAACTCCCAAACCTACTGCCAGTTTTTAGAAGACACTTTCTTCAAGCAGTGGAAAAAGCCTGCATCTTTCAAGAAGACCACCATTTCATGCAGGACAATGCTGCATCACATGTTCTCCGCTGCATAGCCAGTAAAGGCCTTAAAATAAAAGATTAATGACATGACCCCCTTCCTCACTTGACCTAAACCCTATTGAGAACTTGTGGACCTTCTTAAATGGGAGATTTATGGGGAAGGAAAACAGTCCACCTCTCTGAACAGAGTCTGGGAGGCTGTAGTTACTGCTGCACAAAAAGTTTTTCTCCAACAGATCAAGAAACTGACAGACTGCATGAATGGAAGGATTATGACTGTTATTGAACAGAAGGGTGGCTATATTCGTCACTGATTTATTAATTTTTTTCGGAAATGTCAGAAATGTGGGAAATGTTTTTCATTAAGTTGTGTAATAATTCTGCACACTAATAATTGCCTAATAATTGTGCACACATATGTATTCCCCTGAGAATGTTCACATTCACATTTCCTTTGTCAAACATTCAGGTTTCAGGTTAATTATTATTTTGGATCGATTGAAAGCACTGTGCTGGGTTGGACACCAGCACTCCCCCGCGACCCCGTTTGGGACAAGCGGAAGAAAATGGATGGATGGATGGATGAAAGCACTGTATTTGCTCCATATTAAAATGACTCCTCAAAACACTCACATGCCAAATAATTGTGCACACAGTGTTTTTCATGTGTATCAATGCTACATGAGCACTGAAAAAATACATTGTCCCTCCTACTACAGCTACAGCTTCCCTGATTAACGTCTTCAGACCATTTACTGAAATACAGTTCAGAATTACATACTGGCTTTGGACTCAGACCTCAAGGGATGTTATAAACATTAAATTAAATTTCACAGAAGCTTCCAAAGTCTCCAAAATAAATCCATAATGATAAGCTGAACACTAAACATCTTGCTGGATTATTTATCCTTTTCTCCATGTTGGAAATCGTTATAGTTGTTAGCATTGATCTCAGACACACTAGCACTCTTATGGGGTCTTTGGTTGAGTCTGTTGACCAATCAGCATTGGGATTCAGACTGGGCATGCTTGGGAGCTCTGATCACAATTTTAAAACAACAAAACACAAAATCAACCCTGCTCTACTGTCTATAGATCTATACTATTGTGGGAGCATCTGAAATGATCATGTATATGTAATAAATAATGGAGGATTAGGATATTAATCAAACTTATGATGTCAGTCAACCCATTTTACAAACTGATCCGATGTTGAACCCACCACTTATAAATAGATTTGTTCTTGGTCAAGGCTGGTTCAGAAGATCAGTGAAAAGCAGGTTCAAGGGGGTTCCAGACTGTGTAGGCTGAATTGTCAGAGCTGTTTAGAGAGCTGTCTGGAGCCTATTGATCATCTAACCTTGTAAATAAATCAGGGAGCACAGGCTAGCCCTGCAACAGCTGCAGAAATGCTACCTTTACTGGAAATGTCACTTTTATAAATAGCCCTGCTCATATGAGCCACATGTGGACAGTTAAAACGATCCAGTGAAACCATGGTGCCTATATGCTAGTATCATAATGGATCCTCACTTGATCATGGCCAGTGCGAAAGAGATACAATCTAAAATTAATGAAGCTGTTTTGAAATGGACCTCAGTGTGAAAATAGGAAATGACAGGCCGTGCAATGAGTTACAGTTTCCGTGGTCACTGCTCTCTGATGCCACACAGCTCGTACGCTAAACCTGCTCACAGTTCAGCTCTAAAAGACACATTAAAAATGAACATCTTCTCAAACTCTCAAAACCATAGTTTGTAGAGAGCAATGTCAGACTGAGCGAGAGAATGATATGAGGTAAAAGGTAAGAAACTAGGGAGGTGCGACAATGCCAATTTTCTGATCTTTATATATTAGTATAATACACACTTTTGTTTACTGTTGCTTTGAGAGAGACATATGGAAATGCCTCTGTTGTGTTGACTACCGTCCATTGAGCCTCAGTAGGCTAACCTGTAGGTTGAACAGGCAGATTTATGTAAATACATTTCTTTTTTGACATCACAAAAACAATGCATTTAGTTTAGGCTCTTTTTGCTGCTTCATTTCAATATAGCAGTTTTAAGGGCTGGGAAATGAGCAGTAAGCTTCGAGACTTTTGTGATGACAGGGCTACATCATCCTGATCTATTTTAAGAAAGTATTACATTTTTGAACAAGTTTAAAGCCAAAATTATGCAGTCTTTTATCCTAACAGTAAGAGTGTTGTTTGTTCATCAAAAACATTATGTTGCATTATATAATGAAACCAAATAAACATGGATGCAGTAAAAATGTTTTATGTAATGTAGTTGTCATGCAAACTAATTAGAGGTGTAGAGATGTAGGGTGATGGTGGTCTAGTGGTAGGGTACTTGTCTATGGACCCATGGCTCAAGGGGTCCCACCTCTATTACAAATAGATATTAGTTTGAAAAATATTAGTTCAAATCCCACCTCTGGCCTTAACCCTGAATTGCTCCAGGGGGACTGTCCCTGCAATTAGGTAATGGAAGTCACTCTGGATAAGAGTGTCTGCTAAAATGCCGTAAATGTAAATGTAAATTAGAAGAACAATTAATTGGTTTAAGATTTCTCCTTAACATCCTCATCAAAGACATGCATTTATTAACTTCCTTTACTGGCAGACCTACTCATTTTATTCTCGGGGTCAAATAAAATAGATTTACCTATAATGGCAACTAATAATGACATTATTCTTGCAATTTACGTGTTCGTCTGTACTTTACTGACCCTCTTTCTGACGCTCTGATGCTGTCACTTTCACTTTCCACTTTTCTCATCCAACCAGCTGTAATCAAATGGGTTTTTGTTATCATTCACTATTATTTTGACCATTGCTCTAAAAGGAAGAGGCACTCCTTAAAGTTTAGCTTGAATGGACAGGGCTAAACCTAAAGACTGAATAAGGAGATGTATGTAAATGGATGTTTTTTGTGGCATCACAAAAGAATAGTCTCAAATGAACTTTTGCAGCTTACATCCATATATGGACTGTATGGACTTTTGCCCTTTTTATATCCTAAATTGAGGACATGAGCCTTTTAATATACTGAAAGGCATTAAACTATGTAGCAAACTATAAATGCTATGTAAGCTATGTAATTGAAATATTATTATTTACCCATATTATGCAGCCCAACCTAGAACAGTGTGTTGAGAAAGTTGAGAAATGTGTAATAGTGGCAGCTTCTTTAGTGCACATACTGCACTTGTGTTCTTAACTGCAGAGCAACTCACCCATATCTTATTAGCTTTTATACTGAATGAAATAAAAGCATCTGTGTAATGGAATGACGGGTTTCAGATGCTTCAATGCATCAGTTCCACTGATGGACAAGCCAGCGAGATGTTTCCGGATGGAAAAGTTTCTCACAGCCTTTTAAATGCTGCAACTCATTCATTTAGCAAAACATCAAACAGGTGCCGACAACTTCCGCTCATTTAGAGTGGCTTTTAGTGAATATAATAGAACATGAACACATTCAGTGAAAGTTTGTACCAGCGAATAGCTGATGTTTTACAATCTGCATTAGTGCTTCCTCAGATTCAATTTGGATAGCAGTAGCTGCTAAATGACTACACACTGGCTTTACATAATTGACATATAAGGGCTAGCATTAAACTGGCCATAGTGGAGCTCCCACTGTCCAAAACTGGCTGACAGCAAAGCTTGGAGCTCAGTGATCTGTCACTAATCCCTAATTAGTTCCTGTAACAAAGACCTATGTCACTGGATATCATTTTCCACTCTGAGCTGCTTTCCTGTCAGAACAAAACCTTTTGTCTTCTTTGCTGTTTTTTTTTTTTTACTTTAATATCTTCAGAAAATTTCACTGATACCTTCCCAAAAAAGTGAATATGTTTTTCTTACTTTCTCTAAAGTTACATTCTAGAAGTTCTATGAATGTGAAATTAGTGCATTCATATCCATTTATATTAAAATTAGCATTCGGGCAGTGGTGGCCTAGTGCTTCGGACTGCTGGAGCAATCGGTTACCCTGATGTACAAAAGTACCATCCCAAACACCCCGGTCACTGGATGTATGTGTTAAATGCAGAGGGAGAATTTTGTAGTGATGCACTGACTGTTGAATTGTAAAGTGTTCACAATGATAAATAGTCAATTTCACCTTTTATAAACAGATAAATGAAAATGATACCACAGAGGTCTAAGAAAGTCAGAATGTATTAAAAAATTCAGGCGTATAACAATATTGCTGGTCTTCTTATGAAACAAATTGCTAAAATTTTGAAATCTGAGCTTGGATACTGTTCTATCCCAACGCCTGGAAAAATGTTCTGGTGAGTTTTGGACCATTACCAACCACTGGTAGGGGTGCATATTTAAATTTCACCCATGAATTCCCAACCTTACAATGAAGACCATTAACATTCAAATGATGGCAGAAGTTCATCAATCTGATAATTGCTGTTTTGCTGTTTAATTCCGGTGACATTGAGTCAAAGCAATTATCTGAGTTATTTTTGAAAGCTCTCCGAGTGTTGTGAATGTGCGTGCCAGAGCGTGGGTGTGCTTGGATGGATCTGGATGATGATTCCCTAATAAGCCAGCCACACTCGGATGAATGGGGCTGTTATAAGATACCGATTCCTTATCAGACAAAGTTGTCTGTAGGAAAACAAGGCTGGTGCAAGACTGTCCATGTAATTGGGCATGTGGATGTCAAGAGTAACAGATTTTGGGCACTGATTTGAGTCCATCCGAAATAATTTAATCTGAAGGATTTGTCTCTCATGTTAGGTCAGGCTGTTGAAATATACACCTATTAATATGTAGCAAATAACCAGTAACCACTTGCACCACAGTGAGATTCAGCACTCGGTAATGTTTTTTATTTTTTGTTTTTTGCATATAACTGAAATAATAAAACTTTCAAACACTTTTACTTTGGAGACTTACATTTTCTTATTTAGGACCCTGACCCAGATTTTAGGTCTAAAATGGTATATATGTTTGGTTATATATGTTTAAATTGGCAGCCTAGGTTGCTGTAGATTTTTTTTTTGTTTGTTTGATTTTATTTATTAATTTTGCTATGAAAATAGTTATTCGCAAAAAAAAACTGCCTAGAAGTTTTTGCCTGTTGTCTGCACTGGGCATTGTAACAAACATGGCTTTTGAGTTAGATACAACTGTACCACAGAAAATATGTTTTTGAAGAATGCCTTTATCAGTCCTGCATTTAGGATTCCAGGATGCGGTTTATTGGAGGTGGTCAATGTAACTTAATAAACAGATTGACTAAAGCTAAAATCAAATGAACATTGCAATAAAAACATTCCCACAGTCCATTTATTTCACCTCAAACCACCTCAAAAAGCAGCATCTGCTAAGTGTGTTAAAAAGCAGCTTACAAAAAACTTGTCAGTTACATCCAAAACTTAAAAAAAAACTGAATAAGTGATTTATCAGTAAAAACCAAGCGATGCTACCTCTACTACAGATTTATCATTGTACAGTCCATATTGTAGGAACACAGCTTCACAACATTTCACAATACAAATTCACAAAATGGCTTTGAAACAAAAAACATTTTGCATATTTCAGCTGGGTTAATTTTGTTGTCTGTATGTTTTTATTAATTTATTCAGTTAAAAATTATACTCGAACTCCTGTTTAATCATCTGTGATTAGTCCACCTCTCTTTCATCTTTTTATAATTTGTTTCTGTCTGCTTTCCCCCCTTGTGCTTTTTCCTGAACATATTGTTCAGAACATTTACATTTGGTTTGTGGTTTGTGATTTGGAGGAAGGCTCGGCGTGTTAATTGCTGAAGTGGAGACAAAGCAGCAATGTGATTACTAAGATGTGCAAAATAGCAATCAAAAAGCAAATATACATGCCTAGCATGCTGTACTGGTGTGCTGGGCTCTCAGCCATGCTTTCACTCTTATAAAAGCTTTTGAAAAGCAGAAAGAGTTTGCGAAAAGACGCAGAGACATGAGCTTTTGTTTTCTTTTCCTGATTCTTAAAAAAAAAAAATAAGATTGAAGAACTGTAATGAATTGGTGAAATGAAAATGAATGAATTAAGATTTAGGAATGTTATATTTAACCTTGCAATTAATATGCAATAAGCCCTCAGGCTAACTGATCAGTGAGATTTGAGAGCAAACTAGCCATCCAGGCTCTTATAGATTTTTCATAATGTTTATTTGTACACATCATTAGCTTCTTATTGGAGACATCTCAGACCACGCTCAACTGGTGCTTTGCTTTGTGAAGATATATCAACTGAAAATAATAGTTTATCAGTTGTACACTGGACCACAGTAATGGAAATTTTGTTTCTATTATGTTCCTCAAGAGTTATATTATGAATTGTCTTCTACAGTTTTAGCCATAGTCATGACATAATGGTTTTAATGGCCTTAATTCTTTTTCCTCTGACTTGCTTAATAACTTCCATTAATTAATTTACATTTATTTATCGCCCTAGACATTGTTAAGTTGCGGCCAACTTCATTATTTTGTTCCCACATTTTGCTGAGTTGAAGTCACAAATTAGAATCATGTTCCAATGTGTTCCTTCTTTTTTCGGCAGCTCTCGTTAGGGGTTTCTCTCTCTTCTGCATGTTGCTCCTTCAAATCAACTGCCTGCGAGTCCTCTCTCACCACATCCATAAACCTCCTCTTTGGCCTTCCTCTTTTCCTCTTTCCTGGCAGCTGCATTCTTAACATTCTTCTTCCAGCACGCTCCTCGACTCTCAATTCTAGAATTGCTGCTCGTGTCTCTTCTTATTTTGGCAAAACTTTCTCTATACTTCTCCATCAATACCCTCACAGAAAACATTGCATCCATAGTGCTCTTTCTTGTCATAAAACCATACTGCGGCTCACAAATCACCACTTCTTTTCTTACCAGTTCACTTCTCCTCAACTCCACAGTGAATTGAACTCAGAACCCTTTTCCTGTGAGGTGGCTGCAACACTGTACCCATACAATGCTTAAAAGTCATCCAATTTTATTCTCTCTATATACTGGCTCTCTAGTGGAGGTCATAGTCTCTCATGGCTTCTCCTACCACTCTTATGCAAATGATATACAATTAATCCTCTCTTTTCCCTCCTATGATCAACAGGCCTCTACCCGAATCTCTAACTGCTTGTCTGACATCTCTTCATGGATGACATCACATCACCTCAAGCTTAATCCTAACAAGACTGAGCTTCTCTACTTTGAAGGCAATCAGTCACCAAGATTGGATCTTCACATTTCTTTTGGGAATTCACTTCTTGTCCCCTCTAGAAATGCTAGCAATCTTGGTGTCACATTCGATGATGAGCTCTCTTTCTCCTCTCTTATCACTAATCTTTCTAGGTCCTGCAGACACCTTCTCTTCAACATCAGAAGAATTTGTCCTTTCCTCACCACCCAGGCAAACCAGCTACTTGTCCAGTCTCTGGTCATCACTAAAATGGACTACTGTAACTCTCTTCTGCAGGTTTTCCATTGAATGCAACAAGACCACAATTGATTCAGAATGCTGCTGCAAGACTCGTCTTCAACCCTCCTGTGTCTCTTGAACCACGCCTCTGCTGCGGGACTGTCGCGGTGTGGTGTTGAGGGCTGGATGCCAACGCAGAGCCGAGAACTTCGTACTGGACTTTAATGACGGATAATGTGAACAGGACTAAACATATTAACCAAAATAACAAATGTGAAACATAACCCGAGTAATCACAGTGCGCACACAGAATGACCAGCACCCTGCTCTGTTTCACTGGGGCTTATAACCCCAGCCCCAATGAGACACACCTGGCACCCAAGCTCAGGTGTGCACAATCAGAGTAGGGCGCCCTCTACTGGCACAGGACCGTTGCAGGGACCTGCACTGGCTCCCTGTGGCTGCTTAACTCTTGTTTTCAAGGCTAAAAACAGTCTTGCACCCTCTTACTTGACTGCACTTATCAAACAACGTATCTCTTCTCGACCTCTCAGACCATCAAGAACTGCTCACCTCGAACCTCCAATATTGAATAGAAGAGGAAGCAATACATCAAGACTCTCCTCAGTTCTGGATCCTCAGTGGTGGATTGAACTTCCCCTGATGGCCAGAACTGCTGAATCCTTTGCTGTCTTCAAGCGTCAATTAAAGACCCACCTGTTCAAGGAATTTCTCTGAGAATAATCTTTCCAAACAGACCTACTCTTTTACTGCTGCTTGTTCTTTGCTCTTTTTCTCATTTCATATATTAAAAAAAAAAAACCAAAAAACTAATGGCACTTTTATTTGTTCTAGTCGCATGATTAATACGTTTGTTGCTTGGTTATAATAGTTAATCAGCGGTTGTTAATTGTAGCTGGTTACTAATGTAAAGATCAAATGTGGAGACAAAGCATTGTTTAAGTTGCTCTGGATAAGAGCATCTCCTAAATCCTGCAAATGTAAATGCAATCTCAGCACTTTATTGAAACAAGAGCAAAAATTATTTAAAAAAAAAGAAAGAAAATTGATGCAAGAGAGTGCTGGCATGTTGGCAGGTTGGAATGGGTGGGGAATAGTGACAGGAGTAATCTGGAGTGACAGATGGTTACCAGCAAGAGTGAAAGAAAGGCTTACAGGACAGTAGGGAGACCAGTTATGCTATACAGGATGGAGACAGTGTTATGAAAACATTGCAGAGCTGGAGGTGCCAGAGTTAAAGATGCTAAGATTTTCATTTGGAGTGATGAGGATGGACAGGATTAGAAATGAAAATAACTGGAGGGAAAGCTCAGGTTGGACATTTTGGAGGTAAAGTTAGAGAAGCAAGATTGCGTTGGTTTGGACACATACAGAGGAGAGACAAGGATTATGTTGTGAGGAAGATGTTGAGGATGGAGCTGTCTGGCAAGATGAAAAGAGGAAAGCCAAAGAAGAGGTTTATGCATGTGGTGAGAGAGGATATGCAGGGAGCTGGTGTGACAGAAGTAGAATGCAAAGGAATGGAAGAAATGGAAATTGTTGATCTGCTGTGTGGCTACCTGTGCACAGGTGCAGCCGAAAGAAGAAAATTATTGATGCATCTAGCCTGAATCTGCCTACAGTTCCGCAGTAGGCCTGAACCCCATAGAACTCAATAGATACCTCATAGAACTGCACAGGTTAAGTGAAAGTGCTCAGAATGAACGGCTGTGTACAGACAGAATTTGGCTTGGTGAAATGGTTACCATTTCTTAAAAGCAGTTTTCAGTGAGAATGCTACTGATAACAGAGCAGCTGCTGCTTCAGGCCTGTTCCTGACATTTTTTTCTCTTCTCTAGGCCTGGCTTTTTCTTTCCTTTGTCTTGATTTAAGCATTGTTTTCATAATTAGCCGTTCCCCTATATCTCACACTTGAGTGCTCGTCCCTAATTCCATTCTAGAATCGCTGCTCTCTTCTCATTTAGGCCAAACTAACGCAACTATCGTTTTGTCTGCGTATTTATTTGAGCAGATTAGGCTGGCAGGGAAACAGCCGCATGAACGTGGCTGGATGTTTTCTACTACAATTTATAAGTGTTATAGCATTACTCTCTGAATTAAATGCGTTTACTTTAATTGTATTCCGTTTGAAGGCTGTCCAGTGTTATTTGTATGCTGTGAAGATAAACTGTTTATGGATCTGTTAAATAATACACTGACTTTCTGAACTTTTTTTCTAGAACAGCTGGCAAGTATCTTAATATGGTCTCCACAATGCCAAAGTGTTTGAGCAAAGCCGCAAAACTCAATTTGCGAGGCATTGAGAGGTGAAGAAGGTGAATTAGGCAGGCCCTGCTGGACATGAATGTCATTACTGTGATTATGCTTTGTAGACTACAGCAGATGAACAGTGCACTTCTCCAGGCCAATTCCCATTTGTTACGTTTCTGGATTTTTGCTGGTAAAGCTGAAAACGCCCACAGAAAATGGGCCCCATTTGCAATTCTTTTAGTTAATATATATCTCATGTATAGTTGTATGTGTTTAGTAGATTTTCTAAATGAGTTGCATTTATTATGGGGCAGCAGTGGCCTAGTGGTTAGGGAGTTGGGCTCAGGTATCAGAAGGTCATGGGTTCAAATACCATATCAGTAGGTTGCCCTGAGGTACCCTTTCATTTTCATTGTGGCTTACTGTGTGCTGTGCCGTGTTTCACAATGACAAGAATAGTCACTTTCAGTTAAGTATTTTAGTACAGTTATCATTGACTTAATTGATTTGTCCTTTCCTGGAGAAAGTCTGAGCTCCCCAGAAAAGGACAATATTGCCCATCTACAATGTGCTAAAGGTCACATGCACAAGCAAAACGGCCATTGGAGAAATGTTTTGTGGACAGAAAAGATGATGACAAAATATGACAAAAATGAAATTTATGGTTAAAATGAGGAGCATTGTGTTTGGAGAAAATAACTAATGCAACAACAATGACTCTAAGCACACAAGTGGTCCTGAAAATGAATAAAAGAGTAAAATGAATGTTTTGGAAAGGCAAAGTCTTGACCTTAGTCTTGACCTTCACCTGATAGATATGCTGGGGAAGGACCTGAAGCAAGCATTTAATGTGAACCACCAACATCACAGATTGTACCTGTTTTGTAAAAGTTAAGTAAAGCTTATTGCTTGTGCAAGGAAGTAACACCATATACTGAAAGCTTAGGTTTACATTTTGCACTTTTCTCAGTTTAGTATATTTTGTCAAATTTTTAATTGGCTTATCTTTACCTTTAATTTAAAAAATCTTTATCGGATTATATTTTAGACCATAATCAAGCAGAAATTATGTCCTCATGATGGTCATATTTCCTCCTTCAGAAGATTTAATCCTTCTTTAAATAAATTATGGCAGCTTCACTTATTGAACAGAATTCAAAAGCCACTGTAGAACTGATGACCCTAGGCCAGCTGAGGCTACTTTTTATCAGTATGCTCATCCACTCTCTTGTGGTTTCTCCCTCTCTGTCCCTTTTTCTCTCTTCTGTAATGTTAATTATGACATCACTCTTTTTCGTTGTTAAAGCTGTGCATTTCATTGTGCTGCAAGAAATTTTAATTAGGGAAATAATTACTTTGCTTTAATTGCAGTGTCTCTCAGAAATGGATGATATCTTAGTGTGTTTTGAGTCAACATGTGGCCCATCCTTCCCAAAATTCTCATTAGAATACCATTCAACAGTGAGCACATATTGATATCTGAAGGCTTTTTCATCTAAGTTATGTCCTAATCAAGACGAATGACATGCCTTCTTTAAGCTCTTTTTAGGTCTGGATTCATTATTTATCTTTGTAATAATATTTCAGTAAAAGAATTGTTTGAAAATACCGAACATTTGCATTAATTTATTTTAATGGCTTTTTAGGCACTAAAGGAATTAGCTTTGTGAGTCTTTCCACTAATGGGAAGTGTGTCATAAATGACTTGAGTGTCCTTTATTTAACGAAAATCAACATCACAGAGTTGGGACCACTTTTCTTTACTCTGGTGTAATCCCACTTAATTAACATGGCCATTAAGTGACCCCATATTAAATGACAAAGTTAACTGGTTTTGTATGCAGTGTATATAAGAGTTGTTTTAAATCACATTTATTCAGCTAATATTGAATCAGTCTGTATTCCAGATTTGACTTCTTTATTTGAACTGTTAAACTGGAGCTGATCTCAGATCAGTTATCCCCACCCCAGTCACACAGTACAACAGTACAGTTTTAAGGTGCATATATATAATATTTAATTAAAAGAGCGGATATGTCATTGTAACTGATCAGCTGAACCATTGCAATGCTCAATATAAACAGATCGATTTGTCTCTTCTTAACTCCTTCAGGGTCTCGGGAGTATCCTATATATCAGTTCATAAGCTCTTCATGGTTCAGCTCTGTCTGTCATTTCAGCCCACTGTTCATCTTAATCCATCTGCTGTTTTTAGGCTTTAGTGTATTTAGGCCTTGCATTCTTGCCTGATTCTTGCCAATTCCCTCCTGCTGTTCTGTTTATCCTCCTTTTTGTGCAAGTATACATTAGTTCACTCATTTCAAATTTATTGAATTCACAAATGCAATGAGTTTACAAAACACTCCCAGAATCAAAACACTGTAGAACTGTAATGTTCATAGCTTTAATGTAAATGACAGCATTTATATATTTTCAAAAGGCACATATGTAATTAAATATTAAATATTAATCTTATTTACTTCAATGTTTGCACAATGTAAAAATGAGCTGAAAAATATATAGAAATATATGGTTGAATTCTGTCACTTTCAAAGGTGCTGGAAACTGAGAAAAGCCTTTCAGACATGTGTGGTCTTCCCATGGGCTGCAAATTAAGATGAGCTGTTATCAAATTCGGCATTCAAGAACTAAATACCAAGCCACAGGTCAGGCATTTGCAAGAGACCTAATGCCTTCAGCAAAACTGCAGATTAGAATATTTCTCCTATTTGCCCACAAGACTGCCTTCCTCAAAGCAGACTGAGATAAAGATCAGCAGTTTGACACTCAGCATGAGGTAAAGGGATAAGGTTCAAACACCATCGGTGCTAATGCGATTTGCGAGATAAGGAATCAATTGTCATTGGCTTTAACCCCTTCAGCACAACAATATCAGGAATCTCTGTGTTCCCATCCAGGGTGAAAAGGCTATTGGCCAACACATCCGTTAAATGCAAATTGCATTGATTTCATTCTTTTTATGTGTTAATATTAACTGTATTGCATTAAAGGGCAATAAATATTATGCCTATTAGAAACATTAATCACAAAACTGATTATTGTTCTTAGCTCCAGTATCTCTGGTCATCCATCCAAATCAGTTATCTCTCTCTCTGAGGTTAAAGTATTCAATTAGTTCCTTTAAACATAAATGAAGTACAGTACTAGCATTTCCACTTTTTAGTAAGGAAATCTGTTCCCTCACTTTTCTGTTATTTAGTTGAGTTAGAAAAAAAAGCAATGAAATTGTATTTTTCATGTAATATAATTACCCCCTGCTAAATCAGCTGTTCACTTTGGCATTGGATGAACAAGTCACAATGCAGGGGAATAATTTCCTTAAAGAGGAGTTTTTTGTACAATACCAGTACTGGGGTAATTTTTTAAACCAGTGTCCCCTTTCAGCAGGATAATGAGTGAGGGAAGTTGTGTGGTGCTAACATGGTTTCGTATATGATGCTGATGCTATAGTAGCAATTACATCAGAAAAGCTTTAATCCATGGTATGGTTTGAGTGCCCAAGAGTATTTGTCTCAAAAATATCTCCGGGCAGGTGAGGGGTTGTAAAGGTGCAAATAAAGAAGCATCTCACACTGACAAGCTACCGAGCATCTAATGAAACATTGCATGATGCTTGCTCCTCATCATCACACTTCCTGGAAGACGGGGGAGATTCGACAGTCAATACATGCCTCCCTGTCATGCAAACCCATCCCAAAGGTTTTGCTTTGCTTAGGAAGTAAAAAATATATGGCATCTCCCTTTAAATTAAATAATACATTGTAGCTGTTACATCAGCTCTTGCTCTGATATTGATTACACTACAGCTATCAGATGCAACTTGTTCCTTGTTCCAAAGGCCTCCTTCCAGTCTTGGGTGAAGTCCGGCTCAACGCAGACTGGCAGACTTGAGGGGATTTAAACCTCATGCTGATCACTCATATTTCCCGTCCTTCAAGATATTCTTCTAGGCCTCTTCATATTAGAACACAGATGAAAATGCAGATAAAAGGGGCTCTGACAGGCACTTGTAGGCTTCATGCTCACACCCAGGCTGTGGGGGATCGGAAATAAGTGTCTGAATCGTCCAGGCGATCACAATTCAGAGCAGGGAGTCGCATTACTGCCAGAGAGAATTACACAGAGTGGTGAGATAGGGCATGAGGGGCTGGCACATTCATGAGAAATATCATTTGTGTGTCTATTAGCATTTCATTAGATCAATCCTAGATCAGGGCGACAACTCAGGCCAGAATGGAAAGACAGGAAAACCTCTGGAACAAAAATAAATGACAGCATACTGTGAAAATAGCAGACGCACACTTCTCTCTCTCTCTCTCTCTCTCTCTCTCTCTCTCTCTCTCTCTCTCTCTCTCTCTCTGTTTCTCTCCCTATCTCTTTCAGATGACATGCTGATTGGATGCCTCTTGAATATTTGATGCCTGTT
Source organism: Hepsetus odoe (assembly GCA_017165825.1). Taxonomy (NCBI): domain Eukaryota; kingdom Metazoa; phylum Chordata; class Actinopteri; order Characiformes; family Hepsetidae; genus Hepsetus; species Hepsetus odoe. Next base: position 21,170,308 of record CM029373.1, on the reverse strand, counting down.
GCTGGTAACTGGCTCACCTGCTCTGGTTTCCTGGTGCAGGTACAGAGATATCACTCATGGCTCCAGAGATTGATACCTGTATTGTCCATGCTATTCCACAGAAACTCAAATGATCAAATGCTGACACTGCAGAATTTGATGATTTGTGCGCTCATTTGATTAGTCAGCGATACTGATGGGTTGAACTTAATTAAATCAAGGTTGTTTAAAAATGGCCTGATTGACTTTCAAGAAAAGTAACATTTTAAATCCCACATGACATTCTTCCATTCCTTTATAGCCTCCCACAATAAACGTTTCTACCATGGCCTCCAGCACCCCTGCAGGTCAGGGCATAAAACTGCAGTCATTTTCTTTAGCTTTAGTTATCAGCCATCCAAAGCAACACTGTTCTCTCCAGTTTAACCCAAAATATGACTTAAAAAATGGAATATGTTCAGTTACCATAGACAATAGGCAATAATAATATTAATGGCCTGTTTCACTGCTTATAGTTTTATAAAATGCAATCAATAAATACTGACTTAAAACTGACCTTATGCATACAAATCAGTTCTATATTGGCCACTGTAATATGCTTGTTTTCATTGCTTTTGTTTAGTTCAAGGAAACATCTTAACTGACGATGTGCTCTTGATAACAGAAGTAGAGATTAGGCTGATAAATAGTGGTGTGGTGGTGGTCTAGTGGTAGGGTACTTGCCCATGGTTCAAGAGGCCCCAGGTTTGAATCCCACCTCTAGCACTACCATCACTGGGTCCCTGAGCAAGACCCTTAATCCTGAGTTGCTCCAGGGCGACTGTCCCTGTAATTAGGTCATGTAAGTCGCTCTGGATAAGAGTGTCTGCTAAATGCCGTAAATGTAAATGTAAAGGACATTCATTGTTTCCAACTTTGAAAACTTAGAAGTCATGCATCTAATCCAGGAGAAAGCAGCATCTATTCAAGCAGAAAAAAACTGCTGACATCAGTAAAGTTGAACTAGAATTGCACACCCTGGTTTTAAGACACCATTATTTCCTTTAAACCTGTGCTGTATGTCATGCAAATGTCACAAAGCTGGTACATTATTCAGACCTGAGTGTGCAGATGTAGCTGTGTTGATCTGAGTAGCGGAGGGCAGTGATTTTCCTGTAATAGCAGACACATCTGCTGCGTGGAGAACCAGGGTTCGACCTTTAACAAGCTGAATTAGCATAAGTGCCAGTGTGAGTGTAGCCTCTGATCCTGAATCTGCCATGGTGCTACTATGCGCTACTGGAGGTGGACTACATTAATGCTCAAGATCACACACAGATTTCGCTACCAAATCAGACCTCAAAGCTTAAGCACACTGAAAGTTTAGACACTAAAGTGATCTTTTGAACTACTGCTGAGCAGAATGGATTCAACTGGGATAAAATATATATTACATACTTCCTGAAATTCAGCATTAGAACAGTTAATGACACTGATAGAATGCCAAGCCAGATCCATGGTGGTGGTGGTCTATTGGTAGGATACTCATCTATGGACCAATGTTGAATCCCACCTCCTACATTACCCCATTGGGTTCCTGAGCAAAACCCTTTAACCCAAGTTGCTCTATGAGGTCTGTCTCTGGAACTGGAAGCCACTCTGGATAAGAGTGTCTGTTAAATGCTGTAAATATACCCAAACTTTTTCAATTGGCCTGTTCTGCAATTCAATTGTCAGAATTTAATTGAAACCTAAAGGACTGACCAAGCATTGCCAATTAGGCTTTCAGATAAGAGTATTACTGGGGATAAGCTAAATGTCAATGACAATAACAAGGCCTCCTCCTTTGATCTGAAATCCGCTCAACACTGATTGCATCATAGTCTCAAGGAGAAAACATGAACTTCCTACACAGGGTCAAAAAGTTAAACAGTCAGCTTGGCTCATAAAGTCACAAAAGTGTTTTGTTTAAATTGCATGCCTTTTCTGAAATATAAAGGTTTTTTTTTCATGGAGTGTTCTTTGGCTGACAACATGAGGAATAACTAGGCCATGAAAGCAATATAAAAGGGTTAGATCCCTCTTCAGACTCTGCAGCGCTCATATTTCTGCATTAGATCTTCCTCTGTTGGTAAATGTAGACTGCTGAATCTAGCTCCATGTAGCCAAAAATTTTGACAACTAGAAAGAGGGAAAGTTTTCTTTCAGTGTTTGCCTTAAATGAAGGCAAACTTTTAGTCCAGTTAGCTGCTCATAATCTGCAAGCCAGAGATTTATTTCCATTTCACATGGGAACTGAGTTTCATTCAGAGCAGTATGTTCATTCATGAATCCTTCATTAACACTCAGAGACACTCCTAATGAGTTGTTTACTTTATAAAGTTGTTCCCCATATTAAAAAGGCTGACCTTTCCATAATTCCTCCTGTCTGTCTGTCTGTCTGTCTTTCTCTCTCTCTCTCACCTTTATGTATCTCTCTTTTCATGTCTTTCTCCCTTCCTTTCTATATCTTAATCCTTCATTTTGTCTGTATCCCACTTGCCACATATCTGTCTCTTTATGTGGCTTTAGCACTATTTCCTTAATTCCACCTGACACTCTTTTTTCTCTTCTCTCTTTTCTCTATCTGTGTGTGTGTGTGTGTGTGTGTGTGTGTGTGTGTGTGTGTGTGTGTGTGTGTGTGTGTGTGAATGGAAATGGTGTAGAGTGTAAGGCAGCTGTCAGACTTTAATGCTGACCTACTTCAGTTGAGCGTTAATCTGCACTGGGCTCTAGACCTCCTTTTAATGGTTGCTTTCATTATCAGACACACCATACACTCTCTCTCTCTCTCTCTCTCTCTCTCTCTCTCATATATATATATATATATATATATATATATATGTGTGTGTGTGTGTGTGTGTGTGTGTGTGTGTGTGTGTGTGTGTGTGTGTGCGTGGGTGTGTTTGCTAATCTCGTTTACTCATATATCACTAGTGTTCATCATCTCCCTCAAAACTTGTGCTTATTCATACACACACACACATACACACACACAATAAGTCCTCAGCCAACCACACATCAAAGCAGAAAGCAGCAGCCAGACTGCGATCCTCAGGGAGAGCGAGAGAAGAAGGGAGGGACTGCAGAATGAAACATTGAAAATCTAGGTTACTGGCACATGTGCATATTTCTTATGTGGCCTTCTTTTAGGTTGTTTTGCTAGTGACACACCATGTGCAGCCAGTGTGTCTGGCATTGTCTGGACCAGCTCTGTAAATAAAACAACAAGTGGAAAGAGTTTCATGCCACACTTTCCACAGAGTGGCGAATGCTTGTTTATCTGTCATGTTACGCATACTGTAGAGACACTTGTCATTAAGCCCTGTCTACTCATGCTATCGATATACTATTCAGCTCTGCCTCCTCTAAAGGGCTCTGCATGGCCAGAGGAAAGAAAAAGGTTTCATTTAGGAATCCCCCAAAGAATAGATCCAGTCGAACATTCAATATCTTATTTTAGTTTGTAACTTTTCCAAGGTCTCCTTCCTGTAGGTAATAAAGGAGGAAAGCAAGTCGAGCGGCAATTCGGCCTCATCTATTAAAGCTGCCTGCAGACATTTAAGAGAAAATTGGGTTGCCTGTTGACATTTAGACGCTTCCCTCCTGTTTCTCGCTCTCTCTCGGGACCGTTTTTCTTCTGGAAATGAGCTTGTAATTCAGATAAGTATTTCAGGGTCAATTTTACTTCAAAGAAAGAATGAGACAGACTTAACAAGCAGTGCATGATATTAAGATATTGTTCATGATGCAAAGATCAATCAACTAGCCATTACAAACAGCTACAAACAGGACCATGCTTTTTTTTTTTTTTTTTTTTTTAAAAAGCAAACATACAGGCATATTCAATGAGGTGCTCCTGAGTGGTCATCACTTTATTCACATAATGTCAAATGGTTTTTGAAAGTGTTAACATATTTTCAGATTTCATGCAATTTTAAATTAAGACCTCAAGATTTAAATGTAATATTTTATGGATTTGATTGAAATACTTTTTCTGTAAAACAGAACAATAAGAACAACCTTGTTAGAAGCCAAAGGGCAGATCAGCGTTAATTAATTTGAAGTTTTGTTTTAATATTGGAATCTTTAACTTCTTAACTATTCATAAGGATTTAGCACATTTGTAAGTTAGACAGAGTTTTCTCTTTTATTAATATAACCATAAATTGAGGAGATGAGTGGAAATAGTCCAGGACAATATTCCAGGTTTAAAAGTAAGGAAAAAGCTATTTAAAAAAAATAGTTCTAGTCTAATCTAGTTTCTTGCAACCAAAAGGCAAGCTTTTTTATTTCCTTTTTAAAGTTTAAATGTCAAAACTTTTCTATTCTATTCTACTTGATACATTTTATTTTTGAATGATTCTCATCAAGACCTTTAAAAATCTTTTTACTAATTTGAAAAGTCAGTATTAAATTAGATCATTAGTCACTGAAGAGGAAATAATGCTACTACTGTCAACAATTCAGTGTATATTAGATATCAAAATACAAGAAATGATCAAATGGTCTCTGGACATGACATTCTCATCATATACTAATTATGAGCTTATCATTTTTGTCAGGAGAATAATTGCTGGGAGAAGCATTTGTCATTTTGCTTGAACTCTGTCTTGATGAAAGGTGTATTTGGTAGTTGCAATGAAAGTTTCATCATGCTTTCTATTTGCAAGAAAAAATAGGATTCCCTCAGTAAAATCTGGCCATTTCCAGTCCTGTTCATAGGGTGATGTCTTGGTACCATATCAAGTGAAATATGCTGATGAAAGCTGTTTTCTTGTATGCGTTGGGAAGATGTTAGAGCATACAATTTTGAGCTTTGCTTGGGACCTGTGGTTGGAATATGCAGACCCTGTCTGTATAGATAGCATTAAATGTGTCGGGACTATAGCATGTGCAATCTCTGCTTTCATTAACAGCACAGCTGAATCCAGGCTGTGGGTTATTGCTCTGAGCAGATATGAGGGTGGCAGTAATGGGGCTAAAACTCACTCAGAGCAGGTTTTGGGGCTTCAGCAGTTCAGCAGAGTGGAATGGAGTGTTGGGTGCAGCAGTGTTAGAGGAACTCTTTCATGAGAAACGCAATTAGGTGTTTTGATGGAAAGAAGAGAGGACAGCACAGGCCAGTTGCTGCTCCATAAAGAGATTTCCCACTCTGAGAATTTCATCTTCTACTGACGTGCATTGATTACAGAGATAGACCACTTGTGTACTGATTTTAAGACCTTTTTGATTTAGCTTTATTGCATGGTCGATGTGAGCAAGGTGCTCTTCAATTGAAAACCATCTTTCTAATGGTACATTTTACCATGGCTGTTTATTCTCACAAAGCCCAGACATGCTGGTTTGTTGTATTATAATAATTACTTATTGTTTTTACAACTCAGTTTCCTTTTTTCCTGTTCACCCTCAAAGGCTTTTGCCATTAGACTCTAGCAGACTGATTACCATGTCTTGTACACCACATTTTCATGAATATAATTTCCTAGGCACGCTACTTTTCCATTGTATGCAAATTAAATACTACACTCCTGAGCTTTAGATAACTAGACACTCTCTTAGACACTCCGATTGTACTAATCCTTTGAAAAAATAACTGCCTTGAAAGATACATATCCTAAATTTGAATTAGGGATGCACAATGATATTGGAATCATATTTATTTTGGTGGATATTAGCTTGAATAATAATATCATCAGGCAAATGCTGAGATTTGACTGATATTTCAAACCAGTTTCAATGAGATTTGACTGATATTTCAAACCATTTCTGAAAGCCATTTTTAATCTTTACTTCTTAGTAAAAAGTTATCAAAGCTTTTTTAAAGTTATCAAACCTTGATGGACATTGTACCTCTGTTGAACACTTGCACACCTATTTAGTTACTTATAGTGGAGACAAATCTCACAAAGTGGCCAGAGAAGGAGGAGGTACAAGGAAATTGTTCCTAATAAAGTGGACAATATGTGCAGTTTCATGAACCACATAAACAATTTATACAGCCACACTTTATTTTGATCTCCTATATGTTATTCAGTATGAACTGAACTAACTGACATACATTCTAAATGTGACCCATATTGCTAAATAGGCTAATCATTGGCACAGGCAACCACAGTGATGTATCCCTGAGCTGAAATCTTGTCCTCCTGAAACCTCCTGCTTCCTCCTGCAGAGAGAGGAATGCAATCAACCTCCTCTTACACATCCTCTGAACTATACGTTCACTTTCCAACTATCACATCAAATTTTCTATACTCATCTCCAAGAGAAGAGAGTCATAAGTATGACAGAGAGAGAGAGAGAGAGAGAGAGAGAGAGAGAGAGAGAGAGAGAGAGGGAGAGAGAGAAAGGGAGTATAAAAGATTTACATTTTTTAGTAAAAATGGTAAACCCCTCAAAGGGGAGAAAACCCTTAGAGAAACAGTGGGTCAGTGTACATCCCAGAGGCTTAGCTTTCTAGGATCTGTGTGTGTGTGTGTGTGTGTGTGTGTGTGTGTGTGTGTGTGTGTGTGTGTGTGTTTGAGAGAGAGAGAGAAAGAGAGCATGAATGTGGTTTCCTTCAGTATAGCCATGTTTAAATAAAACCTGTAAATGGTGAAATGAAGTGAAAAGTGAATTGAAAGTGACTATTTGTCATTGTGAAACACAGCACAGTGAAACACAACTAAATGCAACTTCTGCTTTTCACCCATACACCCTCGTGCAGCCAGGGGCAGCTATTTAAAGCACCCTGGGAAGCAGTGACAGGGACGGTACCTTGCTCAAATCTACTTCACGGCAACCTACTGATTTGGGGTTCAAACCCACAATCTTCTGATCCTGGGGCCTTGTCCCAAAACACTAGGCCACCTCTACCCCAAGACTGTTTAGATATAGACTGTATGTGGCATGAACCAGGTTTTAAATCAAGCTGAACTGTAGTTTACTGGTATTCTGATAAGTCCCATGTGTCATTGATGGCTTTTCAGCATGTACAATTGAGTGTGTGAATTTGGACAAGAGGGACTACTTTTTAGTGTGAGGAAAGTGGAGTGGTTAGGAGGCAGGGAGTAGAGGTGACAAAGGAAGAGGAGTTTAATGCTTTGGGTCAACAGTTCAGAATTTGGGTCAACAGTACCAGAAAGAGTGGAAGAAAAGGTTTGCAGGATGGTAGTGAGACCAGCTATGCTATACAGGTTGGACACAGGCGTTGAAGGAAAGACACACAGCACATTTTCTTTGGGTGTGATGAGGATTGACAGGATTAGAAACTGGTATATTAGAGGGACAGCTCAGGTTGGACACTTTGAAAACAGAGTTAGAGAAGCAAGGATACGTTTGTTTGGACGTGTCCAGAGGAGAGATGAAGGTGTTGAGGGTGGAGCTGCCCTGACAGAGGAAAAGAGAAAGACCAAAGAGGTGGTTAATGTATGTGGTGAGAGAGGACATGCAGGCAGATGGTTTGCAGGAAGAAGATGCAGAGAACAAGGAGGAAATGGAGACAGCTGATCCACTTAATAGAAACAGCCAAAAGAAGAAAAAGAAGAACATAAATAGATAAATATAAATAGATCTATTGGAAAATGCTTTCCAGTTTGAAGATGATCAAAAATTCTGTTTCGGGCATATGATCCCAGAGTGTACTCTCTGAGCTCACAGAATTTTAACATTTTTCTGCAAAAATGTGCAATTACTTTCTCATAATCAAGCATAAATAATTGGAATAGGGAATAATCCACTGTTAGTCAATTATAGTTATTCCTCAGAATTATGTGCCATTTTCTTTAACCTACCAAACTTCATTTCAGGCTTCTGATTGGTCAACAAAGCTTTACAGTAAGCTTTTTTTTTTCATTTAGATGGAACTTTCTTTCAAAACAATGCTTGAATACATGTCATTTTTTAAATTAAATAAATCAAGAAGACCTTGGTATATTTTATATTTTAAAAATACCCATCTACGTGTTGACAAGGTCTGTTTCTGCCCTTTCCTGCTTTCTTTCCTGACCCCTGTGCTACACCCTCGACCGTGCTTAGTTTATGACCCCTTTGCTCAACTATTTCCACTTCTGTGCGTTGTTCTTTAGAAATCATATGTATTTGAGATGTCTAGATAAGTCCCAGTTTTTGGCTTCCCAATTTATTATTTTTTGGAGTCAGTTGTGTTCATTTGTTTTCTTTGTTCACACTTTCTTCCTGAAACCTGATTGTAGCCAAACTCAAGCCTGAACCATGCTGGCATGGCCCTGATAGTGAGTCCAAACCTGGCTGTTTGAATCACTGCCATCTTATTGATCGAATACAGAAATCAAGAAGCAAATAAATAAGTTGTTTTGTTATCACTCACTGGTTTGGGTGCTCTGTGTGTTAATTTGCAGTGTGTCCCTCTCTGGCTCATTATTTCTCCAGTTCACTAAGAAGTATGTAGTAATAGTATAATGTCAAAACATAAAACTCTGGCAAAAACTCCAAAAGCCTCCAGCACTATAGAGAAAGCAGCCATCCATTTGTGTTTATGTCAACTCACTACCAGTGCTGTGAAAAGGCTGACCTTACACAATGGTAAATGAACGCGGGCACAAAATGAGTTTTCAATTGTGGGCAAGTTTGGATTTGGCTCGGTTGCTGGTGTCAGTGGAAAAGCCCTATAAGAGTTCTGAGATTCGGAATTACATATGACCAAATCTGATTTGTATGGTCAGACTGTAATTGCATTAGCTTGCATAATCACTTTAGTTGCCATAGTAACATTGCATGTATGTGTGTGTACACTGACTAGAGAGCAGCAGGCAAATGCGTTTGAGCTTAGACCTTGATGTATTTAGTTGCTTAGTAGGATGTCTTACCAGTTTGTGCTTTTTAATCGCTAGAGCATGAGCAAAAAGTGATATTAGAGGAGGATAAAGCAGATTAACACGGGCTATAAGGCTAATAGATGCTACCAGTAAAATTAAGCATCAGGCTTTACTGAAGTTCAAAAAGGCATAAACATAAGTACTGAAATGTCTGTTAAACCCTTCAGCTTAGCTACAGTGTGATGTGTAGCTCTGATTTTCTTGTTGTACATTCTGACAAAAAGAAACACTGCCCCTTAATAAATTAAAAAAGAAAATATGTTGCAGTTAGTTCTAGTTGCGGTTTACTGATTGAATGTTCCCTGGACCTACAGTAAAAGTTCATGTGTGAAGTAGATGCTGTTTTTTGTGTCTTCTCACATATCACTTCTGCTCTCTAACAAAGGTCCTAAGAGCTCTGAGCTCTGAATTCACTTTTATTCTGGACTGCCATACTTGCTTGAAATGTATTGGCAAATCTACAAAGATGCAAATGATTTAAATCACAAGCAAGTCACTTTGATAATCATACGCAAGTATATGTACCTAATTATCCGTAACATATTTTTACATATGTTTTTACTTAACATTTTACTTACTTATGTTATTTTCTTTTAATGTACAGTACTGTGTGTTTAGCAAATGAGAAATAAAGGAATTAAAAAGCTTTTTAGTTTGGCCGGAAGCCTTTATTTACTTAGAAAATTATTAGTGTTAATGAACATAAACAAACAGTACAGTGCAAAAGTTTTAAGCAGTTGTGAAAAATGCTGTAAACAAAGAATGCTCTCAGAAATATAAATAGTGATAGTTTATTTTGATTTTTACAATTTACAAAATGCAAAGTGAGCGAATCTAAATCAAATCAATATTTGGTGTTACTACTACTACCTTCAAACCAGCATCAGCTCTTCTAGGTACACTTGCACAAAGTCAGGGATTTTGTAGGATTATAGTCGGTGTATGATCAACCAAACAGGTGCTGATGATCATAAGTGTCACACGGAGGTTGAAACACAGTCAAGTTTGGAACAACCTACCAGCCGAGTTCCTTCAACAACTGTGTGCAAGTGTACCTAGAAGAATTGATGCTGTTTTGAAGGCAAAGGGTGGTCACACCAAATATTGATTTGATTTAGATTCTCTTTTGTTCATTCACTGCATTTTGTTGATTGATGAAAATAAAGGATTAACATTTCAATTTCTGAAAGCATTCTTTGTTTACAGCATTTTTTCACACCTGCCTAAAACTTTTGCACAGTACTGTATTAAAATCCATAAATTCTACATGCCATCTTGCGTATTTCAAAATATTGTTTTAGCTTTCCTCAGGAAATCCCAGTATAATTTGCAGCTCCTGTTCAATACCTGGATTGGATAATCAGTGCTTGATTAAGTTAAATCAGATGTGCTGCTGATGGAATTGTACAGTTTACTTTGTGATAGCTCTGTACATCTTGAAGTATCCTAATATTTTCAAAACCAACTTTTGGTTGGATTTGGTTGGATTTTTAAACCTTTAACCTTTATTTTGAATGAATTCTGAATATTGCATTATGAGAATTAGTAAAAACATGCTTTTGCCAAGGTAAACAGTGTGAAACCATTTGCTTAAGTACCTAACACTTTGTACATTTTTTTTTTTTTTTTTTTTGGGTGGCCTAGTGGTTAGGGAGTTGGCCCTGGTTCGGAAGATTGTGGGTTCAAACCCCTTACCGGTGGGTTGCCCTGAGGTACCCTTGATCAAGGTGCCTTCCCTGTCAGCCTGCTCCTCCCTGCGATAGGCTGGTGACCTGTGCAGGGTGTGTCCCTGTGTGAGCTGGGATGGACTCCAGCACCCCCCTGCGACCCTAATTAGGAGAAGCGGCCCAGAGACTGACTGTATTTTTTTTAGTTTTGCTTACCTGAGGATGGCTCTGTATATTTCTCCAGAATCTTTGCTCAGAAGTCTGAAGGTCACTTCATTAAGGAATCAGGAAAATGTCAAAATGCTTTCTCCCATCTCATGAATCTTGATTTTTGTAAAGAGAGTCAAAGGGTTTCTGCATAAACAAATCTTCAAGGTTGGCTGCTGCTGGAATATTTTAGGTTTGGAAAAAAATCTTGGACTCATGTCATGAAATGAAATGCCCTTGAATTTACAACTGAAAATCTCTCAATCCCAAGCTCCCTCATCTAGCTAGGTGTAATTAAAAGAATATGGGTACAAGATGTCAAGTTCTTCATGTTCCCCCTCCAGATTTCTGCATCTGATTTATTTTTGTACTGAACCCAAGGACAGTGTGAGCAAAGGCAAATTTATTAGAATGTCATGATAAGTCTGCAGGCATGTTATACATGTTATACATGTAATCTGTATTGGGGTCAGGCCTTCTTTTTGTCGGCAGTAAGAGTTAGTGGCTATACAAAGACAAAAAAGTCATAAAGTGTCTCCTCTCAAAGGGACTGGAAAGAGACAAGCTGCATCAAGGCACTATGTCTATTGAACTGATCAATGTACTCACCTTACCCACAGACACACACTCCCAAAACCCAAGGTCTGCTAGATTTCTGACTGAGTGTAATAAAAAATCAATGCAGAATGACTTTACATAGAGATGAGCTGTGTTCAACCTTGATATGAATAAAGCTTTAAAGAGTTTCACTTCTAGAAGTAAAGTTACGGGTCACATAACATTGTAATGTGACATAATGTGAAATGTGTACATTTTGCTTATGTCTTAACATATGCCCAATATATTCTGCATCAACAGGGTTGCCTTCAGGTGAAATATTTGACTCCCAAATATTAATAAAATAGCTCCTCTTCTAATAACACAAATGTAGTTTTAATGTGTGACAAACAATTGAGAATTAATTATAACATGCTTCTGGTTAAATTTTTACATTTTTCATCCGTCTTTACTTCTTACGGTCCTCTGCATCTTTCACATTGACCTCCTGTATGTCCACTCTCATCACATATATAAACCTCCTCTTTGGTCTTACTCCTCTTTTCTTGCCTTCTAATATACCTCCAGTATACTCTTGGTCTCTTCTCTGCACATGTCCAAACCAATGCTGTCTTCCTTCTCTGATTTTGTATCCAAATCATCCAACCTGAGCTGTCCACCGCCAGCTCCACTGCCTGTCTTTTCATTTATGCCACTGCCTCCAACATGTATCATTGCTGGTCTCCCTACTATCTTGTACACCTTCCCTTTCACTGCTTGCATTCCCTTCTTCACCTCTTTCTCACACTCCCTGTTGCTTTGACCCAAATATATAAACTCCTCCATCTTTGCCACCTCCAGTCTCTGCAGCTCAGCACTGAGCCTTGATGAATCCCAAATCTATGCATCTGTCACTCCTACTGCAGACTTCACCACTGTAACATTCCCCTCTTACTTATCCTGTACCACTCTGACATATTTCTCTGCCATTCCCAACTTCCTCATACAAAACCATCACTCTTCTCTAGGTACCCTGTAATATGCTTTCTCCAAGTTCACAAAAATACAGTGCAACTCCTTCTGACCTCCTCTGAATTTTCCAACAACACCCTCAGAGCAATCACTGCATCTGTTGTGCTCTTTCTTGGCATGAAACCAAACTTCTGTTCACTAATCATTACCTTATTAGCTCTACCATTTGATCCTCAACTCTACCCTCACTTTCTTCCTCGTCTTGACCTCCAAGATCATCCTAAAGACCACCATCCTATGCTGTTAAACTGCATTCTGCCCTGTCACGTCTATGCAGTCTCCATTCTCCTTCAGACTGACCCTCCTGTGGAAGATATAATCTACTTGCTTGTATCTTCCTCCACTCCCTTAAAGTGAATATATGTCCCCCTGTGTTCCTCCCTCTTCTTAAAATAAGTATTTTATACAGCCCTTTCCATCCTTTTAACCTTCTGCATTCCTCTCCTTGACACCATACCTACCCATCACCCCCTCATCTCATCCGTTGCCTTCACCTACATTCCCATTAAAGTCTACACCAAACACCACTCTCTCTCCCCTGGGGACTCTCTCTATTTCACTTCATCTAAATCACTCCAGAATTATTCTCCATCTCCTCTATCCCAAAATCAACTTGTGGGGCATAAGCAAAGCATTCATTATCACAGCTTCAACCTCCATCTTAAAAGTCAGCAAATGTACTGCAGCTAGTTTTTTTCTAACATCAAATATAACTCAGAAAGTTACCAAAGAAGTCATTGTGTTCCCAAACTTTTGGCAGGCATTGTATCTTGTGTTTATTTCTATTAAGGTTGAAGTGTTATTGGGGGAAATGTGTTCAAAGTCTGTAAAAAGGGCATATGAATCTGCCCCAATAAATCAGGACTGGGACAGGGGTTCTCTCGGCCTGTAACTCAGCTCCAGTGCTGTAGGGCTGCAATCTCAAGACTACTGTTTGGGTCCTGCTCCAATACTCTCATAAAATGACTACGGGGTGTGATTAGCTTATGAAGTGGCATGGTAGAACAGAAATGACACTAAAGTGTGCTTGGACTGAGTAACAGTGGCCTTTGGTGCTGACCATGAATCATAATACTCTAAAGAAACCATGATTATTGTAAGATGGAATGGAAGACCAGCCACTGTATATGACCATAGTCATTTCCCTGCTTTCACACATTTCCGTGCCATTACTACAGAAAGCAGCAATAAAACTGTGGATGCAAGGAAAATCAGATACCCTCCTCCATCTCTTTCTTTCAAATTTCTCAGTTATCTGAAGAAATGGGCAATGATGCGCTGTGACCATGTCTTGACAGACTGGATATTATCTTCAAATGTGTATGATTATGGGAGAAAAAGACAAAAGAAAAAAAAACAGTGGGCAAGATTATGTGTAAAAGGGAGCCAAGTAGGAAATCTGAGTGGGAAAGTTTTGCTGGCAAGCTGGAACCAGTTATGCTGAGAATTTCCCATTAGAGGTAAGCCACATGGCAAAAACATATCATTTATCATATATTTATATGAACTTAAAGGAATGAAGTCATGACATTAAGGAGCTCAAAACATCTCTTTTAACTATCTTTAATATTAAACACGCAGCTGTTCAGTGATCTTTAAGTAAAAGTGATATCATATGCATAGGAAAATGTATGGTGTCCTATTTTACCATTAATTATGTTGTTTAAGTCCAGATTAGAAAATCTCTGGTCAACCTTATTTTGCCAGATAAGCGTTTAGGTGCACCTACTAATAGAAGGGTTTATTTGTGATTAATGGCTTCCCGAGTTTAAAGCTTTTACAAACAGACAGTCAACTCCATTACATTTAGCAGATGCTCTTATCCAGAGCGACTTACACATTCTAATTACAGGGACAGTCCCCCTGGAGTGAAGGGTCTCGCTCAGGGACCCAGTGGAGGTAGGGCTAGAGGTGGGATTTGAAACTGAGACTTCTTGAACCATTGGTCTATAGGCAAGGACCCTACCACTAGACCACCACCACCCATTAACCCTTGGTTATGATGAGTAAACAGGTCATTAAAACGTCAGTGTCATCAGCTTAATTTCATTCACTCACTCACTCATTCTCTCACACTCACTCACTCACTCACACACTCACTCACTCACTCACTTGTTTTCTAAGCTGCTTGTTTTTAAGTAACGGGTTATGGTATGTTTTTGTTATGGTGCTGACTGTATGTAAAACAAATAAACAAACAAATAAATACAAATAAATATCTTATATTTTAGATTCAGAAATCCTTTGCAAATTCAGCAATGGTTTAAGTTGAAGACTTGGTACATTTTGCAACAGTCAGTCTGTCTAGCTATAGTGGCTTTATGAAAGAAAAGCATGGAATCTTAAAAAAAACACATTTAAAATCTGTTTTCCATAAACAACTTATATTACATGCGAGTTGGTAGCAGTCACTTTTTAAAAAGAAAAGATTTGTCTTTTTGAATGTCATAACTCATAGTGAAACTCTTCAGCTATGTAGCATTAACCTTATATATTAGCTTTTGTCTAAAAATTTCTAAAATGTAATGGTATTTTTTAAGGCCATTCAAACTGGCTACTGCAACTGCAAACTGCTATAATTTATAAATAGTTTGCATTTAAAAGAATTTAATTCAAATAAAGAAACAAAACTTTGACAGTAATTCAATAAAAAATAATAATTATGCAAAATAAAAATGGATTTATAAAGGTTAATGCCTTAAAAGCTCTTAAAAAGGGGTAAACAGTAAATAAATAAAGAAAGAAAGAAAGAAAGAAAGAAAGAAAGTAAGAGAGAAAAAAGTTTAAATATTTTCCATTTGTGTTTAGGAAATTAGCTCATAAGCAGGCAGCAAATACATTTTTTTCAGACACATTTTAGAAGCATTTAAGCGGAAGTCTTTTGCCTTTGGCGGGTCCTTTATAAATCAGCCTGCATTTCTGTCTGCAGTGAAAACTCCATGGCACGGAGACTGCCAGAGTCTCTGGAATCAAAATAAAAGATGACTGCCATAAGTACGCTGCTATACTTAATAACAGAATTTCGCTAACAAAGCAGAAAGACTAGACATTTTTCATTTCTTTTGTTGTGCACTGTAATCTTTTCATTCTGCACTTGGACTGCCTAACTTAAGCAACCGTCACAATGTGATAAACAACTGCTCCATTTTTTTAATTCACAGACACAGCTTAGCACAATCTACAGCTATTTTAATGTTCTCTTTCTAGGAAAGAGAGAAAAAGGAAATCAGGTGAAAGAGAGGAAATTGAAACAGTGACAGGAGAAAAAAGAGGCAGGTATTGTGCACTCTGGCAGTTAGAGAGATCTTTTGAGCAGAGGCTGGGCTTCTTCCTGGAGTGTGTGTTTCTGTGTGTTGCATCATGTGTGCCATCACAAGCCTCAGCATTCACATCAACACAAGCAGTGACAACTCCGAGTGGAGTTTCTGTGCTTTTTATACATTTTTGCGATCCAATATATTATATCTGTTCCTATCTGAAGGCGAATGGATGTATTTGATCAGTGTTGATATTTATTTAAATACTTTTATTTATAGTGCAAATATATCAAGGATGACCATGCATGTAGTTACAAAAGATGAAAATGGTAAAGATAAACCTCCTGTTCTTTGAGATGGGTAAAAAGTACTTTGTAAAAGTGAAAATACAAAGAATGTAAAGTAGTTTTAGGTGTTAAGTATCCCATGGATTTGGTTCATAATTCACTTAGCAGGCAGGAAATTCTCAGAAGAGAATGTTTTTAGCCTTCAAAGCTCAGTTGCTTCTTAATATCAGCAGTGCTTTGGAGCACTTACAATGTATGCCCTTGTTTTCTCTTCATAATGTAGTTAAGAATGGCAGGCTATTCACTTATAATAGTACTGAACTACAGTAGGCTACAAATCTTCCAAAAGCATACGTGTGTAGAATCAAAGAACAATTACTCCAGTATTTTCACTCTGGTCAGCCATGGACTGTGAAGTGTAGGTGATCCTCAAAGTTGCACAACAACTAAAACAAACCTAAGTGAAAAAGTGATGCACCTGCCAGGGTGAATATCCTTTACCAGCTGATAACTGTAAGATACAACACATTTCAAATGGTCAATGTACTTCTGTGGCCAGAGAAAATGAGCTAGACAGAAAAAGTAGACAGACCCAATTTATGTTCTCAGGAATTTCTAGCTAAATTTGAAAGGGGAAAGGGATCCTGCACCCAGTGGAAACTTCACCTGTAGAACAGCCTGACATTTGTCTTCCAGCATCAACCTGATGTCTAATGGTTGTTTACAGTGGGCAAAGATCCTTAGACAAAATGCACAATAGAAGCAAGTGGGCAAGAGCATCAGGTTTGAGTCGATTGTACAGGAAAATGTATTAAAATGATTGTTTTTGCTGATTCTATGTAAACTACAGATGTGGAATGTGTGCCACTTCAACCTAAAAATGTTGAAAAGGCACTTGTAAAATTGATTACTAAACCCAGTCCTAAAATGACATAGATCCAATGTATTCAGAACTGTGTGGACACTTTTCAATCTGATCAGAGAATTAACTCTGTTTAGTTGAAATATTAGTCAATGATCCTCAAAATTCAGCAATGAGGCTTATAATGTAATATGTTGTGTCTTGTGTGTAGCACCAGGGTCCTGGAGGAATGTTATTTTGTTTCACTGTGTTCTGTGTATATGGCTGAAATGACAATAAAATCCTACTTGACTTGACTTGACTTGATAATGTCAGCATAGCAGTTGAGATTTGGTTGAAAATGCTATTAAAGTGTAGGTGACTACTTGTCATTGCAAGGTCACAGCACAATGAAATTGGACCTCTGCATTTAACTCAAACACTGTGTAGCAGTGAGCAGCTATGTAAGCACCCAGGGAGCAGTGACAGGGACAGTACCCTAGGGCAACCTACTGGGGAGGGAATTGAACCCACAATCTTCTGATCCAGGGCCAACTTCCTAACCACTAGGCCACTGTTGCCCCTGCAGTACTTATTGTTCCTATTTTTTATGCTTTGCCCATAATAATTGCACTTCCATTGCAAGTGTGAGCTTGTAAGTGTGGGTAGCGCAAACTTGTGCTTATCATTATGTGTTCCAATGGTACAAAGCCACACTTTTTACTGAGTCTCAATTGGGAAAATGGTTTATTTCATATGCAATGCTAAGACACCTAGGCCTGTTATTACTGGAGCTGGGGTTCTCCGTAGACAGAGTCAGGCAGCATCACTTTAAAAGCCTTTGGTGCACAGAGGGGGTTGGGGGGGTGGGGGCAGAATGACAAAAGTGGGAAAGATGGAGAATAGGAGAGAGGGGAAGCAGGAAGAAGCTAAGATTTATCAGATAATCCACTGCAACCTTGGACTTGCTACCTACACATGCAAACAGAGAGAGATGGGGAGGGGGGGGGTGTATATGCTTACACCTTCCAAGTAAAAGACAGGGGATGATAGGAAAGGAGAGAGAGAGAGAGAGAATGTATGTGTATGGAGAAAAGTATATAGATGCATACAAAAAAGAATGTGTAGGAGTATACTTTGTCTCTGTCTTTCTCTCTCTGTTGTTCTTTACATAACAGTTCTACATTTCCATCTGCTGCAAGCTTCATCTCCACAGGAGCTGCTGGAAAAGAGAGATAGAGAGAAAGCATGAAGCTGGGCTGTGAAGGAAAGAAGAAACAGAAAGAAGGCTTCTTAAAGACAAAGAGTCTGCTTAAGTGAGTTTCACCCTAGAGATCGTTATGGCAACTGATGCACTCTGAAATGATCACCATCATTTTTTATTATTTAAATCTATTATTTTCCCAGCAAGGAGGGTTCTGGGTTTGACTCCCAGCCAGTGTAGTTTGTTCACCCCTGCATGGGTTTCTATCAAGTGCTCCCATTTCCTTCCCCAGTCTAAAGACATGTGGATTGGAGATGCTTAATTGTCCCCTCCTGAGATAATGAATGACAGAATAATTTTATTCATATGAAATCAGATTTATTTATTCAACTTTTTTAAAGTATTTTGGAAAGTATTTAAAATAAAATGTTATTATTTTAAAGGCAATAAACTGCCATATTTTAGTGTGACTGGAAATTACATAGTTTAATAAAATTCAGAAAATAGCTACAAAATCTCAAATTTCTATACCCTCTAAATTTCTTTCTTAGTGGAAAGGGTTCCAAAATTAAACCGGACATCAGTTTCATTAAAAACTGGTGCTAAAGCTCAGCTGCTGTACAAAGTGTGTACAAAGTGAAAAACTCAGGCACCCAAGTAGAACAAAATCCCATTTGTGGATAATCTAACCATTAAGTGCTGCTTCACTCTCTCTGAGTCTGGGAAAAGTAAAAATAGTGAATGAACTTTTCTGCTAGTAAAGGTAAAGCATACAGGCTCTGAACCATGAAATATATTCAGATTATAAAAGTAAAAAGGCTTTTGCCAGTTGCTGTGTAAAGCAATTCAACCTTATGCCAAATTCAAATAATTAAAACATCATTAAGCAGTTTTAACTACACTACATTTACACTTATGGCATTTAGCAGACGCTCTTATCCAGAGTGACTTCCATGTCCTAATTACAGGGACAGTCCCCCTGGAGCAATTCAGGGTTAAGGGTCTTGCTCAGGGACCCAGCAGTGGTAGTGCCAGAGGTAGGAATTGAACTTGGGACCGCTTGAGGCATAGGTCCATAGGCAAGTACCTACCACTAGACCACCACCACCCTACAACAGTCTACTGAAAATAACAAACATTAACTTCATTGCATCACATTCATCCATGTCTGTATTAACTCTCCCATCATAGAAAATACATTCAACAGACATGTTTTCTCCTTTTCTCCGTCATGTTGCCTCTTTCTCATTTCCTGTCCATGGTTTGTCTTATGTCAGTCGTGCTGAATCTCGACTGGTTAGTCTTGATGTCGAGAAGATGTGCTACAGTCCAAACCAAAGTAATAAGCCTATTGAAAATGTTTAAAAGGTATATTTTGGATTATATGTGGGCAGTAAAAGCAAAAAGTTATCAATTGCCTGCAAATTTCTGTAAAAAATTCAGTAACTCTGCTTTGTTCCTTCCGTATCCATATCCGCTTGCATTACATATGAATGTTGGCACAGCAACATATATGGTGTATGGAGCAAAGTAACACATACAAAGTTTTCACAAATCACTGCATTTCCCCAGCAATTAACTTTACTTTAATACACTTTGTTGTGGCTGTTAAGGGTTAAGTGGATGGCTGTTGTTGCTAGGTTACTGGCAGAAAGGTGGAGTGATAAAAAAAAAAAAAAGGTCATTATTTGGACACTCATAAGATGTCTTTTAGCCAATTACTTTGCAGCTGTTAAAAATCTAATTTAACCATAAAATACAGTCCATTATCAGAACTATCACTATTATAATAACCAAAGCAAGGATGGAGACTCTTGGGATATTTAAGTGTAATTACTGATTTCAGTGTAGCAGAAAGTTCAATCAAAAATCACATGCGTCATCTTCTAATAGTGGGGGGTGAGGGATCTCTGCATGCTCCACCTGCAGAGTAAACAAATGCTTTTCTGCTGCATTGCCTTGGCCTGCAAGCTCATTTGAAAAAAACATACTTTGTTTACTTTGCAGGTGGAGCATGTGGAGACATAAAACTGCACATAAAAACACATTTTCTGTGCACGGCATGCCCATCTTGGGTTGCCATTTTCCAAACGACTCCCCTACATCCCATCTTTGCTAAGAAAAAAACAAAACAAAAAAGCAATGTAACAATAAAAGAAACATTTGTTGGGGGAATGTTTTAGAGAACATAAAAACTGATATTGGGAAATCAAGAAAAAAAAGAGTCATACTTTATTTAGATGAACAAACTGCATAAACTCAATGGATTAACAACTTAATTACATTATATTACATTTAGGACTACTCTCTCAGAAAAAACATACTGGGGTGTCACTGGGATGGCACCCTCAAGGGTACACCTCCTTTAGTGAGGGAACTTTATTTCACCCTATTCCACTGCAGTTAAAATATTTATAGTGGACTGACTCCATTAATCCCATACTGACTCCAGGCGTTCTCCTTAATCATTCTACTATAAAAATTAGATTATGGAAAGGTACAAATTTGCTCCTTTACTCACATTTTATGTGAATAAAATGTATTTAAGGTACATAATTGGCCATTCAGGACCATGTCGTACATTGGTGGGTACATTTACACCATTTGTACCTTCATGATCCAAGAAACACCCAGATAAAGTTTTACCAAAAATTGAAAAGTCGAAAATTTGAGGACACAAAAACAGAACACATCTTGGGTTGCCAAAATTCCCATTAGCAAGTTATTGAAAGCATATGTTTTGTGTTCTGAGATTTTCAATGGGAAAAAAGGCACAATATAAGTTATCCTCTGAATATATTAACATATGTATATGTTAATATATGTGAACATAATAAAAGCTCTTAATGGATTGGCTACTACGTACATCACAGGCTATCTGATAGAATACATTCCTGATTGAGCAAGCACAAAAAAAAACAGGGAAGCAGTCTTTTGTTTTTAGAAACCAAAACTTTGGAACACATTACCAATAGATATTCGGCAGGCCTCTGCAGTTATCAAAAAAAAAAAAAAAAACCCAGCTAAAACACAATTTAAAAGAGCTTTCTGCTAAAAGCATTATATATGTTGACCTGGAGAAGAGAACAGTTATCTTTAGTTACCCTTTTAGCATTGTATTATATTAAATGTATCTATACATTTAATATAGTATTAATTTATCTTTATGCATGTATTTTGCATGTCTGTATTTACAAAATATTTAATGTCATATTTATAAATTGCATTTAGTAACATTTTTAATTTGTACCTTTTTGTTATTATTTTATTTATATTTTTTATAATTATTTTATCAAATGATCAAATTGTACAAAAGCTGCTCGAGAAATGAAATGTATTATTATTATTATTAATAACAGAATACATTTTCTAAATCTTTTTTTTGCAGCCAAATGAGAAAAGAAAATTACCTACAGACTGAAGACTCAGTCATGAAATGTCCCTGACTCTGAATAGTGGCTGATTATAGTTTTCTCTCTCTCTCTCTCTCTCTCTCTCTCTCTCTCTCTCTCTCTCTCTCTCTCACTCTCTCGTTATTTCTCCATTGCTTATCCGTCAACTGTGATATCTGTGTGTTTGCTTGAGAAATACTATGTGTCCTAGCATGTATGAGTATTGATAAAAGCTCAGTTTGTCAGTGGATAGACAGACATAATGGGAGCTGACCCAGACTCATTTTACATGTTTTTGATGGAAATGAAGAGACAAGGTGGGAGGAAAATAGATCATTAAAGAAGTCTTTCACTTAAAAAAATTCAGTCACTGATGCTGGCACCAAATCAGCTATTTAAACCTTTAACGTATTTGTCATATTGAGAGCAAAGATTTTTTTAACTTTCTGAAGCAAGTTAAACTTTATACTGCTTTTCCACTTTTTTCTGTCTCAAAGGCTGCTCACAAAGTCTATTATAGTATTTAGTCTTGCACCACGTTCTACATCCTGTCCGATGTGGATGCACCAACCCCTAAGTGGTGATAGTCCACTCTGGAGAAACGCAGTTAGCTAATATGAAAATTTGTGTGGTTTAATCAAAGTGCTCTGCCCCTTGCTGCATGTGTGCATGCTGTGCTGTGTTTCACAATGGTCAAATAAATAGTCACTCTCACTTCAACTTGAATGGTAAAGGCTACAACGTATCTGTGTGCATCAGAACGGTACTATGGAGAAAAGGAACAAGGTGGCCTGGATTGATGAATTTTCATTTTGCATGTGTGTGTATCAGGATGCATTATGGGAAGAAATGAGCTCAAACCAAGTATACTTCTCCATGAACCCTTAGTCCCTAATGGCAATCCAATCGATCATCTTCAGAATGTGCTGGATAAAGTAGCCTCACCTTGCAGCTTATGGGACTTAAAGGATCTGGTGCTACAGTTTTAGTGCCAGAACCCAACAGCACATCTTCAGAGGTCTTGTGGAGTCCATGCCTCAATGAGCTGAGCAGCTTTGGTGGCACATGGAGAACACTGTTTGGTAGGAAGTTTAAATGTTATGATGAATCAGCGTATATACGTAAAGTGTATGTGTTTTTGTATGTGTTTGCCAGTCTGTCTATGGAGTTTCTTCACCTTTTGCTCTATGTGCACTGGGATAGGTTCCAACACCATCTGCATCCCCGCTCAGAATAACAGGTTAATGAACAAATAAATGACTGAACAAATGAATGATATCAGAAGTTCTTATCAGGCAAAAAAATCACGATTCATCATATGGCAGTGGTGGCTCAGTGGTTAGGGATATGGCCCCCGGATTGGAAAATTCTGAGGTACCCTTGAACAAGGTACTGTCCCCGTTACTGTTCCACTTTCAATAACTGCCTCCTGCTGCACGAGTGTGAGTGTATGGGTTAAATGCAGAGGTTTAATTTCGTTGTGTTTCACTGTGTTCTTTTTGATACTTAAAAAAAAGAAGATATTTTTCTCATACATTATTACTTAAATGTAGTTAGTTAGAAAGGTGCATACATTATTAAAATACATAATTTTGGCTTGGTAAAAATATGCAGCAGCCTTGTTCTTACCTTACATTTTCTGTGTATGCTTTCCCCATCTCTGTAATGCACATATGACATTTATTCAATCAAAAGTGTTGGGTCTCTAAATCCAACTGAAGTTGTTAGACTTGAAAATGGGAGATTTATATTGCAGGAGAGTCTTTGTTCTGTCAAAAAGGAGGCAAAAACGCTAACAGTGGTTTGTTATCTTGCTATCATTATAGCTACATATCAGACATAACTAAATGTGGCCAGTAACTCTTTGAAATTTGAGAGAAACTTTAGCTAAATTAGCTACTGCACTTCATTCTTTCCATTGGACTAAAGGTTTCTGTGTAATGAGTGGTTCATTATTTGAAGCTGTGTCTAGCCTAATGCCCCTGGGTGCTGGGAGAAAGAAATGTGCAGTAATGACTGCCCAAGACTAGTAAAACTGGCACAGTGGCACACCTAAGGTTAAAAAATATTTTTTTAAATAAAACTTATTCATTTACCTCAAAAGTTCAGTCATAATTTAACCAGCTGCAAGTATTTGGTCTCAAGTTTGAACTGACAGTCAACATGGGAATTCAATCCAAGTAGTTCAAAAGTTTTGTTCTTTAGTCTAAGCACAAGGTACATATGTAAAATTAAATATAAACCATAAATTAATGAATTAAAATGAATATAATAACATTGATTCTTGACTACCATTTCCATGCATGTATTCCAACTTCAAGCTGTATAACCTTGATTGCTAATTGGATTTAAGCAGATCAGGTGATGTGTATTTGTGTAATGAGGGAGGGTGTGGCCTAAGGAAATCAACACCCAATATCAATGTGTGCAGAATTATTAGGCAACTGCTTTTCCTCCTCAGACAAAATGGGCCAAAATAGAGATAGAACTGACTCTGAAAAGTCAAAAAATTTAAAATGTCTTTCAGAGGGATTCAGCACTCTCGAAACTGCTAAGGTATCGGGGCATGATCACAGAACCATCAAACGGTTTGTGGCAAATAGTCAAAGGTGTCGCAAGAAACGTGTTGAGAAAAAAAGACTCAAATAAACTGCAAAAGATTTGAGAAGAATCAAACATGAAGGTACCGGGAACCCATGATCCTCCAGTGGTGTCATATTCCAGACCTGCGACACATGGAGTGCCCAGAAGTACAACGTATTCAGTGCTCAGAGACATGGCCTTGGGAAGGAAGACTGAAACCTGAACACACCACTGAACAAGACACAATTTGAAATGTCAAGACTGGACTAAGAAATATCTCAAGACAGATTTTTCAGGTTTTATGGGCTGATGAGATGAGACTGACTCCTGATGGACCAGATGGATGGGCCTGTGGCTGGATCAGTAACGGGCACGGAGCTCCACTTCCACTCAGACACCCAGCGAGGTGGAGGTGGGTACTGGTATGGGCCGATGTTATTAAGATGAGCTAGTCGGACCTTTTCAGGTAGAAGATGGACTCAAAATCAACTCCCAAACCTACTGCCAGTTTTTAGAAGAGACTTTCTTCAAGCAGTAGTTCAAGATAAAGTCTGCATCTTTCAAGAAGATCATGATTTTTCTGCAGGACGATGCTCCATCACATGCATGGACATTCTCCACTGCATGAACAGTAAAGGCATTAAAGATGAAAGAATAATGACCCCTTCCTCACCTGACCTAAACACTATTGAGAACTTGTGGAGAGATTTATGGAGAAGGAAAACAGTCCACCTCTCTGAACAGAGTCTGGGAGGCTGTGGTTGCTGCTGCACAAAATGTTGATCATCAGCAGATCAAGAAACTGACAGACTCCATGAACTCACACAACTCACCAGTGAGCAGCATCTAAAATAACATTTTATCCTGTTGCTATTCTTCTTTAATCACATTTGCATTTATATAGATTTGAAAAAGACAATATCTAAAAAAAAAAAGAATTTAAAACATTTATAATACATGAAGTTTAGATACATTTAGGTAACTGGTAGCCCTTTGTATGGCTCAGTACCCGTGAAGTAGCTCTCAGTTTCAAAAACGGTTGGTGATCCCTGGTCTAAATTATAACAGTTTATCAGCAAAGAACTTAAAAAAGCATTGTGGTTACTAAAGTGTTTTTTACTTTGCAATGAAAGCAAAAAGAGCAGAGGTGCCTGAGAAATTCACATGTTAGAGTAATTTAATGTAATGGATGTGAATGGACATGCTCAGTGCAAAAATTAGGAAAGATGTTGCTTAGTAGAGAACCACAGAGAACTATTTTGATAAAGCCAACTCTAAAACTGGGAGCTCAAAGCATCCAACCAGTTTCTAGAGTGAGCTTTACCAGTGGAGGAGGACTTAATGGGACAGCGGTGGCCTAGTGATTAGGGAGTTGGCCCCTGGATCGGAAGATTGTGGGTTTAAGCCCCTTACCATTAGGTTGCCCTGAGGTACCCTTCAGCAAGGTACAGTCCCTGTCACTGCTCCGCAGGTGCTTTCATAGCTGCCCCCTGCTGCATGTGTTAAATGCAGAGGTCCAAATTCATTGTGGTTCACTGTGTGCTGTGCTGTGACCTCGCAATGACTAGAACTGTCACTTTAACAACTTATATTTCTGTGAATTTATATTCTGATTAAGTGGAATTAAATGATGATTTTAATTCATGACACTTTGACTGTGCATATGACTCAACAGCTGTATTGGAGAGGCTGCAATTGTGATTTCTGTAGCAGCATATGGCATATTACAGCTTGGCTTCAGCTGACTAGTGATACATGATGTTGATTGATTGTGAATTGCAGTGATAAATCTTAATTATGGTTAATTAGAAAGGGGAATTTATGGATGTATATTTGAGTACCCTTGATCCACCCCTTTTCTCTCTTTCCTGCACTATGGGCCCTGTGTGTTTCTCTCTTATCTGCACCCATGTATATTTCCTAGAATACATTTGGAGGCAGTGTACCATTGGCATATTGTATTCTCAAAAGGGCAAAGGACCATTTGCAGGATCGTCGTGGTGACATCTTAATACTGAACTCATTTCAATGAAACATTGATACAAAAGTGATAGTAAAGTTCAATTTCACAGTGTTTCTTCATGCTGTGTGCTATAATCTTCATGAAACACTTCAAAGGCTTTCTCTCAGGTATGTATTTTCTGGCATATAAGGAGACAATTATGTCTGTATTGCTTATTTCAACTACAGAGGGTGCCCCACTTTAAAATATCAATTTCAGAAACTGCTATAGGCACATGCAAGGTGAATACTAAAACTGTATAGATGTTGATGTGCTGTAGGGATATAAATTATGGGGTAGCAGAAAAGTAGCAGTGTGAGCACTTCCATACAGTACAAATTTTTTTGGCAAAAGTGTATAAACAGGGTCAGAAGGTCATGGGTTCGACTCCCATGTGAGGTACCTCCCTGCTCCCCAGCTGCGTTCAATAGCTGCCCCCTGCTGCACATGTGTGGGTGTATGGGTAAAAAGCAGAGATGTAATTTTGTTGTGTTTCAATGTGTGCTGGATGGGTCTCACGATGACGAGAATAGTTACTTTCACTTATTTTTATTAAACTAGATTGGTGGAGCAGAGATAATAACCCAGCCACTAGGGATGGACAAGCCAGTGTATTTCTTCGTGCCGATCCCAAGCCCGGATGCATGGGGAAGGTTTCGTCAGGAAGGGCATCCGGTGTAAAACTTTGCCAAATCAATATGCAGACAACGATACAGAATTCCATACCAGATCGGTCAAGGCCCGGGTTAACAACGACCGCCACCAGTGCTGTTAGCCTACAGGGTGCTGGTGGAAATTGGACTACTGTTGGCCAAAGGAGAAAAAGAAGAGGAGGAAGGCATGTCCAGAGGGAGAAGGAGAGAAAGAAGGAGAGGAGAGTGGAAGTGAGGGTAGGGACTTTGAATGTTGGCAGCATGACTGGTAAAGGTAGAGAATTAGCTGATATGATGGAGAGAAGAAAGGTTGATATTTTGTGTGTGAGAGACTAGATGGAAGGATAGTAAGGCCAGGTGAATTGGAGGAGGGTTTAAACTGTTCTACCATGGTGTGGATAGAAGGAGGAATGGAGTAGGTGTTATCCTGAAGGAAGAGTATGTGGAGAGTGTTTTGGAAGTGAAGAGGGTGTCAGGGAGGTGATGAGTTTGAAGCTGGAAGTTGAAGGTGTGATAATGAATGTTGTTAGTGCTTATGCTCCACAATTGGTTGTGAGATGGAAGAGAAGGAAAAATTCTGGACTGAGTTAGATGAAGTGATAGAGAGTGTACCCAGGGGAGAGAGAGTGATGATTGGCACATATTTTAATGGTCATGTTGGTGAAGGGAACAGAGGTGATGAGGAGGTGATGGGTAGTCGGTGGTGGTGGTGGTCGGGTGCTTGCCTATGGACTAATGGCTCAAGCGGTCCCAGGTTCGAATACCACCTCTAGCACTATCACCATTGGGTCCCTGAGCAAGACCCTTAACCCTGAGTTGCTCCAGGGGGACTGTCCCTGTAATTAGGACATGGATGTCGCTCTGGATAAGAGCATCTGCTAAATGCCATAAATGTAAATGTAGTCATGGTGTCAAGGAGAGGAATGCTGAAGGTCAGATGGTTGCAAAAAGGATGGAAATGGCTGTAGTTAATACTTATTTTAAGAAGAGGGAGGAGCACAGAGTGATGTATAAGAGTGGAGGAAGATGCTTACGGGTGGATTATATCCTTTACAAGAGGGTCAGTCTGAAAGAGATTGTAGACTGCAAAGTAGTGACAGGGGAGAGTGTAGCTAAACAGCATAGGATGGTGGTCTGTAGGATGACCTTGGCAGTCAGGAAGAGGAGGAAAATGAGGACAGAGTCAAGGATCAAGTGGTGGAAGCTGAAGGAGGAGGACTGCAAGGTGGAATTCAGGCAGGAGTTAACACGGGCACTGGGAGGTGTTGAAGAGCTACCGGATTGCTGGGAAACTACTGCAGAAGTGATAAGGCAGTTGGCTAGAAATGTACTTGGTATGACATCTGGAAGGAAGAAGGAGGATAAGGAAACCTGGTGGTGGAACCAAGAAGTCCAGGAGTGTATTCAAACGAAGAGGGAGGCAAAGAAGACATGGGACAGTCAGAGAGATGAAGAAAGTAGACAGATGTACATAGAGATGAAGAAAGTATACAAGTGAACAAGGAAATTAACCACAGGGTGAAGAAAGCAGTGGTGAAGGGCAAAGATAAGGTGTTTGTTTAATTGTATGAGAGGTTGGACAGTAAAGAGGGAGAAAAGGACCTTTACCGATTGGCTAGACAGAGAGACAGATCTGGGAAAGATGTGCTACAGGTCAGGGTGATTAAAGATAGAAATGGAAGCGCACTCACAGGTGAACAGAGCGTGTTGAGCAGATGGAAGGAATACTTTGAGGGGCTGATGAATGAAGAAAATGAGAGAAAGAGAAGACTGGATGATGTGAGAAGAGGGAACCAGGGAGTGCAGCAAATAAACAAGATGGAAGTAAGGGCAGCAACGAAGAGGATGAAGAATGGAAAGGCTGTTGGACCGGATGACATACCAGTGGAAGCATGGAGGTGTTTAGGGGAGATGGCAGTTGAGTTTCTGACCAGATTGTTTAACACAATCTTGGCAACTGAGAAGATGCCTGAGGAGTGGAGACGAAGTGTACTGGTACCGATCTTCAAGAATAAGGGTGATGCACAGAGCTGTAGTGACTATAGATGGAAAAAGTTGATCAGCCACACCATGAAGTTATGGGAAAGAGTAGTGGAAGCTAGGTTAAGAAAAGAGGGAGAAAGAGCACTACAGATGCAATGTTTGCTCTGAGGGTGTTGATGGAGAAGTACAGAGAAGGTCAGAAGGAACTGCATTGTGCCGTTGTGGACTTGGAGAAAGTATATGACAGGGTGCCTAGAGAGGAGTTGTGGTTTTGTATGAGGAAGTCTGGTTTTACAGAGAAGTATGTGAGAGTAGTTCAGGATATGTATGATGGCAGTGTAACAGTGGTGAGATCTGGAGTGACGGATGCATTTAAGGTAGAGGTTGGATTACATCAAGGATCAGCACTGAGCCCATTCTTGTTTGCAATAGTAATGGACAGGTTGACGAACAACGATAGACAGGAGTCTCCGTGGACGATGATGTTTGCTGATGATATTGTGATCTGCAGTGAGAGTAGGGAGCAGCTTGAGGAGAACCTGGAGAGATGGAGATATGCTCTGGAGAGGAGAGGAATGAAAGTGAGTAGGGCAAAGACAGAATACATGAGTGTGAATGAAAGGCAGGAAGGTTAGGATGCAGGGAGTGGAGGTAACAAAGTTGGAGGAGTTTAAATACTTGGGATCAACAGTTCAGAATAATGTCGAGCGTGGAAGAGAGGTGAAGAAGAGAGTGCAGGCAGGTTGGAATGGGTGGAGAAGAATGGCTGGAGTCATTTCTGACAGACACATACCAGCTAGAGTAAAAGGGAAGGTTTACAGGACAGTAGTGAGACCAGCTATGTTGTATGGGTTGGAGACGGTGGCACTGACGAAAAGGCAGGAGGCCAAGCTGGAGGTGTCAGAGTTAAAGATGCTGAGATTTTTGTTGGGTGTGACGAGGATGGACAGGATTAGAAATCAGTATATTTAGAGGGACAGCTCAGGTTAGACGTCTTGGAGAGAAGGTTAGAGAAGCAAGGTTGCGTTGTCCAGACATGTCCAGAGAAGAGATGAGGATTACATTGGAAGGAGGATGTTGAAGATGGAGCTGCCAGGAAAGAGAAGAAGAAGTCCAAAGAGGAGGATTATGGACGTGATGAGAGAGGACATGCAGGTGGTCGGTTTGAAGCAGGAAGATGCAGAGGACCGGAAGAAATGGAGACAGTTGATCCGCTATGGCGACTCCTAAATGGGAGCAGCCAGTAGAAAAAGAAGAAGAAGAAGAGGAGGTGGAGGAGAGATAATGTTCCTGCTAACTGTTTTTCAGGGATTAGTTCCAAGGAGTGCTGCTGTTAATGAATGTGCAAGCAAAGACATTTTAGACATTGACAGTTTAAGAGCCCTTCCTGTTCCGGTGCGACTGAGCCTAAATCAGGGTTCAAAACAGCAGTTTGACTACTTTGTTGTGGAGAAACTCGATTTGCCTGCATAGGCCCTAACCTCAATCCCACTGGGCACTGGGGATGAATTGGAATACTGATTATGAGCCAGGCCCTCTCGTCCATCATCGGTGCCTGACCTCACAAATGCTTTTTTTGACTGAATGGGCACAAATTCTCACTTACAGAATCTGGTGGAAAAGCAGTAGAGCAAAAGCCATTATATCTCTAAAGGGGAATCAACACAGTAATGGTCAAGGTCACATTGTGGACAAGTGGCCACATATTCTTGGACATACAGTACATTGTAACGGGCAACAAAATACTAAATCATTAATGACAATCATTGACTTCACAGAAGAATCATCTTTTAATGTACATTAATTTAATACTTCTTTCTCAGTAGCTACAGAATTCCCATTTGCTAATTCATGATGAAGTGCTCCCAGTGTTTTCAATTGGTTTAAAAAAGGGGCTTTTTGTGACACTGGTGCAGATCCACAGATGATGCATTAGATCATCATCAGAATCCCTGTTTCTGACATGTCCCCAAAATCACAGATGTTCACGTAGTGTCGTCAGTCATGTTTGTCATGGTGACAGGGAGGGGAATAGCCTATCTGTGCACAAGGGATACACAGCTAATCGCAAAATAATGACTGACCATGGGCAAGACCAAAGGCCCATTTTTCTTTCCTTTCTTTTCCCAACCATTTCTCTCTCCATAGCTCTTTCCCCTTTTGTCCCCACAGGCCACAAGGCATGGAAGGAGCTGCCTTTGCTTGATGTATCACTTTAGACCATCTCTCCTTCCTGTCAGCCGAGTTATGTTGATCTATTTGGCTTATTTCCCCAGGAAAAGGCCATTACCATCTCTTGCTTTGTTATTCGCTGAGTTATTGGAGAATTTTTTTGTTTTATTTATTTATTTATTTTTCTGTGACTAACCGCTCAGCAAAGCAGAGGGAGCTGGTTTATTTGTCCATTTATAATGAATGGTAAACACACTGGATCAAAACTGACATTACAAACATTCAAAGGGAAAGAGAAGCGATGAACCAACTTGATTGCAATTCATTCATAAAAAAAAAACCTCATTCCTATTTTCTTCCTCCTTCTGCCTATCTCCCTAATGCTCCGCCTCTCGCTCCCTCGGGGCTGTCAATTGTTATTTATTTGCTGGGTATTCATGAAACTCAAATAGCTAAGCATTCTTTTTGCTGCACTTCTGTGCTACTGCCAAACAGTTCCTTGGATATGCTTCTTCTAGAAACTTTTGCTTACTTTGTTCAGGTCTAAAGGGAAAAACCACAGATTTTTTGCAAAACCTCTCCATAAGTACAGTGTTAAAAATCATTCTTTGAGCAAAATCCTTTGTTTCAGAGAAAATGCAGAATTGCTCACAGGGCTAGAGGCCAGAGTCAGACTTCTGTTTTAAAACTACCTCTCTTAGAACTACTTTTATTTTATTACAAATATGATGTTTGGAACATTATTTGATATTTGCAAGGTTTATAGAATATGTGCAAAAATCATATTCAGTTTTAATATAAGTTAAATTAGAAGTTGGATGTATGGCTGCCCACTGCTGCACTGCAAATGCATTAAACCCATTCACAGTGCAGCAGTGGGCATCCATACATCCAATGCCTGGAGGCAGCAACTTACTCAAGGATGCCTCCGGCTGATGGTTGATTTTAATTGTAATGAGATTTGATGCACAAGTGATGTTATGATGTATTAACCATGTATTTATGTTCTAACATTGCCCTCCATTGTTAGCGAAATCACCTCCTTCTTCTCAGGTGTACCTTGTTCTTTATCTTTTTTGTATTCATGTGTTTCAGTGTTTTACAGACAGTCACCCTAAGGCTTATCTGTTTAGACAAATGCCTGACATAAAAAATGCAGTTACTCACCCATGAAGTCCAATTTAAATCATAGTTT
This sequence comes from Hepsetus odoe, assembly GCA_017165825.1. NCBI lineage: Eukaryota > Metazoa > Chordata > Actinopteri > Characiformes > Hepsetidae > Hepsetus > Hepsetus odoe. The sequence goes on along the minus strand of CM029373.1, from coordinate 21,138,462 downwards.
GGTCCAGTTTGTTTTATCAAAGAAGCAAACAAAAGCTGAAAAAAAACCCACAGATCTCTAGTGCTTATCATTTGGTTTAGCAAGAATCGCAACTTATTGGCCTTGCTTCTGCCTCTTCTCACAATGCCTGGGGCTCTGCCACTCTTGGTCAGCAGGATGAGATGACACCATAGTCACAGGAACCTTGCTGAAACAAGCTGTAAGACTCTGCGGCTTCTTGGCTAATATTGAATGAGTCGTAATATGTATCATATACCATCTGCATCATCATACATCTAAGACGCAGTATAACATAAACTTTTACTGCTGCAAAAGAGCATGTTTGTAGATATACTGAAAGGTTAGTTAACTCTGAACAACCCTCAACATGTTATCTTTTTGCTCTGGAAGCTATTGCACATCTACAAGGCACAATTGATTTCTGTAAGCTTTTACCATATCCAACACATCTGGAAGTTTACTTAACCAGTGAGCTTACACTGGGCGATTTCTGGTGTTTATTGCCTTTTAAGGGTTGTCTGGAAGACACTTCCTCTAATAGATGCTATCTGGGTGAAGTTGGCTTGTCTGGTTAAATGTTGAGTCAGTTGTGCTGAGTAAAGCTGGACTCGTTTCATAGTGTAAGGGTTTGTATGGTAAAAGCTGTAGCTCTGCATATGTGTTTGTCTAATCCCTGATGCAGAAGCTGTTTTAGAGACTGTGAGAGTGAGATTGGGTCTCTGGAAGTCCAGCAGTGCTGCCACCTCCCACTGTTCACCTGCCCAGTTGAGGTCATCCTTTATTCATCAAAGAAATCAAGGCTAGCGCACAGAGAGGAAAGGCAAAGAAGGGGGAGAGGGAGGTTGAAACGGGTCTGACTGCTTTTGGCCTAGATTTGTATTCTTCAAATGAGCTCTCTGTAGACTGCCTGGCCACGCAGGGGGCGATTGTTCATTCAGTCCAGCCCTGCTGTGAGCCAGATCCTGCACTCTGATGTAGTATTCATGACGCCCCTAGCAAATAGAATGAAGTCCGCCTCTCTGGAATAGTAGCTGCTTATCTATCTGAATCTTACTCCGATATCTGCAAAATGATGGGTCATTTCAAGATATGAGATAACATTAACACAATATCAGAACTTGGCTGCAGTATCTATGCAAGCTGTAGTATCACAGAGTCTGATATGGAAACATTTCTGCAAAAAACTGCAAAAAACAATTTTGAATATTTGTCTAGCAAGCTGAATACTGTGAGTTAAAACTTAGTTTATGCTACAGATATCAATGGATTTTGCCATTTGATTTGCCAACTTAGTGAAGCACCAACATACTCTTGGTCTATACAAAGATTTTATTGCAACTAAAATTGCAATGCTACTACTTAAAAAGAAATAAACTATTCATACCACATGCAACACAAGGCTCTAAATATAGTCATTTAAAAGAATTGTACATATGCTAGGCTTTTTCAAATAAAAAAGGTAATACAAAACATTACTCAAAAGGCTGTCCTACCACTTTCCATGCCAGATCATCACTGCTGAACAGGCTATTTAGATTGTACATGTGTCAGTCCTTGCACATGTGTCAGTGTCACATGACAAAACTGTCGTGAGAGCTGAGAATGACCATGTAGGAATCATTCTGAGCACTCAAAAATGACCTGCTCTCTGGAACCATTACTGTCTCGGATGAAATGGGTTGAATCGTTCATTCTAGCTCTCTAGAATGTTTCATTCCACTCTATGTATTTTTAATGAGGTAATAATAAAGTTTATTTAAGCCTCAATGTCCCTTGTCCTCTGGAAGCCTGGACTACAGGCAGCAGAGCTAGCACTTGACTACAAGTCTCCTTCTGCCATCTGAGCAATCACAATCTACTGTAATTAATTAGTGATGGAACAGGACATTTTAACAAATAGAAGCACTGCTGTGGGGCCAGTGCCTCAGCTTGTAGTATTAAAACAGCAGATTTTCTTTAGCTTCCTCATAGGATTCCATCAGCCTTTTTCATTATAATTTTCTCCTGGATTCCATTATGTATTTATGTAGGCAGAAAGAGAACTGGCTCATTGGTGGTTTACAACCAAATTTCCATTCATTCACTAAAAGGGCAAACAAGGGGTAATGTAGCATAGCCTGTCGGCAACGGTTCTATCCACTACAAGAAGTTTTATAAGAGATGAAGGAGATATGTACAGGACTGGGAATGGTAATAATGACCAACACGAAAGCCGTATCATTGGACAACCAGCTCTTCAGTCGAAAGATCTCTTCGCCCAAACGTTTTTGTGTCTCCAAATCCAAATGATTTTGTAATTTGTAATGACTTATCATTTATCCAATTTTTGTCAAATTTCATGTTTCCAACAGGGTTTGTATCTTGGCTCATTATCAGTTCCAGCTTTGGACGTCGCTCCTCATTTAAGTAGACAGGTGCCTGCTGTTATATCTAGCTGGATAGCTGGAATGTGATTTTCTTAGAAGGACTTCCAAGGCAGAAGATTTTCATTGTTGTCTAATCTGTAGGACGTCTAAAAATGAGCTTCTGCCTGCAGCATCAAAGAAGCATATATGCAAAGTATTAATGCTAACACAACTAAGGCCACAGGCTAATGAACAGATGACTTCTGTTAGACTAGAGGCTAAACTGCACTCTGTTTCTCATATTGAATTTTTTAAAAAGTAATTAGTGTGGAAGCTAATGTGATGAATTGTTAATTGATATCGTTATCAAAGGCTTACGCTTTGATGGATGTTCAGCAGTTGCAGTTGAGCAGAGCACAATCAAATGAACCCTAGCTCACTCTTTCATTCAGCTCCAGAAATCATCTGTTCTCATTTGCCTGAAACATGCTACTAATATATCACTAATGTTAGGACAAAAGTTCATGTCTTAAAAAAGTATGTTTATGTGAGACGTCCTTATATTTAGTGCACGTTAATGTTACGCTGTTAACATGACTTGACCTATTGCACTATAATTACATTGTCTCTACAGCATTGTCCATTTGATCCTTCCACCTTATAGTTTACAGTTACATTCTTTACATCATTTTTTCTCTGCCCCATTTGTTTTTTAGACTTTTTAATTAATGGCCATGTTAATTAATTATCAGGGCCCCCACAGGTCCACCAACTAGCAGGTAGTATTTGGGTACTGTATCAATCAGTCAATCAGTTTTTCAAAGCTGTGTCCAGTTACTGTCCATTTTCTAAATCATTTACTTCATTTAGATATAAAGCTTATCCATTTTTTGGATGCAAAGCCCATAAGTGACTCTAATAAACATGTTCATTGGTGGTTATTGATAAACAGGATAAAGATGGCTGACAAATAATGCAGAAACAGATGGACTACAGTCTGTGACTGACTATGATGTAAAGTGCACACATATATTGTAGGTGCAGCTGATAAAATAGATCATGAATGCAGATTTAAAACAGGTGTGCCTATAGAAGTGCTTCATAAGTGTATATATCAAAAATGTCGACTCTCTGGGTTTTACATTCAAGCCGATTTCACATGATTTCAATGTGAAAGTCATTTTCAGCTTTTGTGAGTGCTTCACACGCCCCCTCTACAGCAAATCGATGCTTACCAACAAGGTTGCCTAGCACCAGTTGCTAAGTTACCACTTGACCCCTGATGTTCCACTACAGGCAGCATTACTAACGTTATGTCAGTTTCTAAATATAGAAAGCGTTCTGATTTACCCTCTTTCTCTCTCTATCTCTCTCTCTCTCTCTCTCTCTCTCTCTCTCTCTCTCTCTCTCTCTCTCTCTTTCTCTCTCCCTCTCTCACACTCTCTCTCTCCTGGAGCGTCTGCATCTGCCAGACCTGAAATAGAAACCCCATGTCTCCAAGCATGAAAAAAGAGACATGTATGTTTGTGTGTTGGCCATTTTCAGCTATAGAATAAGCACTCAAATTGCTCACATGCACACATGTTTCCAACACAGCCTGTTGCTATTTATTAACATACAGACCAGAAGGGTTTTCCTTCAGGCTCAGAGCTTTTAAATCAATCAAGCATGCAAGATGTACATTACAGTCCGGGCTGTACGTTCACATTACATCATCATTGCTTAGTCAATTATGTGAAGGCGATTTTCTGTTCTGTTTTGCTAATTACTTATTAAGGTAATCACTCCATTTTGGAAAATGTTAATTATCTCTTATAGACCTTTGTGATCACTTAAACATCGAGGTTTAGTGTGATGAGCCTGAGAGGTTGCCATAACCTCTCTAATCCCACCTCTGCGCATATTGACCTGACCACAAATAGACAGAGCAAAGAGGTAGACGGAACAGAAGTATAGACAATCAATATGTGTTCTAATTGCTTTACCTGGGTCAGGCTCAGTGTGAAAGGGCTGGTATATGTGTTAGGCTCAGAAATGACAACGAGACTTAAGCGAACAAGACTCTGTGACTGGTAAAGACAAGCCAGGATTGGCATTCTGCCGCCTAGATTTGTTGTTGATGTGTCTCATCCCCCTCTCTCTCCTTCTCAGTCTCTCTCGCTCACGATTCCAGTCAATACGCAGTAGCCTCCTACGTTTCTCTGTGTGCAGCATCAACAAGGAGACAGATTTAACTTCCCACCAACACCTCCCCCTCAACACAGCAGCACAGCCTGAGAGCGTTTGGATGGGTATGTAAATTTGAAAAGATAAATGGTATTTTTTTCACGTTTTGAGAAACACTGCTGAGGGTGAACTCTTGGCTAAATTTCTGTGATACAGTTTAGTGGCTTGCCACTTTTCTTTTTGTTATATTTTTCAAGGAAAGGAATGGTTCACTGAAAATTCACCCTGACTCTTACTCTAGTCAATTCCTTGTCAATCAGAGAGTGTCTAAATGAGTAAGAAAGCTTGGGTGATTTTAACATCACAGCTCAACTGCAACACTAAAATTCAAGACACCATGAACAAAAACAAAACATTTCTTTTTCTAATGAAATGATGCTTCATACTACGCCAAGTTAAATTGTGTTAATGAGCGGAATATGGTCAGCTCTTGGTGACATCCAGGAGTCTAAACCTGTAATGGTGGCTTCTGTTCTCATAGAGGAAAACATGACCTTGAAATGAGTAGATACTTTTGGTGGTAGACTGCGTGATTGGTGGTAGATTGGTGTGGTATGGTATGCTTTTCAGAGACTTCAGCCAGCGATGCCATTTTAAACTGAATCTGTTTCAGTGACGACATAATCAAAAGTGTCATTTAATTTCTAAGCACATAAACATTAAATGAAACTATAAGCATTGCCAAAAAAATGAAACTATAAGCAGTGTCCAAAGACATCCCATGCTTTTGGTTAGCTTTAAATAATTCCTCTCTTTTTTCTTTACACAGGCACACGCTGTTTGGACAGATATTTTTGCAGCAGACGCTATCTGTGATCCTGACTAACCATGTGATGGGGTGCTGGGAAGATGAAGGGAAAAAAGTAGCTCCTGGTTAATATCATTCTTTCTTTCTTACACACACACACACATGCACATGCACACGCACACACACCCACACCCACACCCACACACAACATACACACACACACACACACACACAGCTCAATTCTGTCAGCTGCGTTTGTATTAAAACACAAAGGGTCTCAATTCCACTGACTGGCCTGTTGTTTAGATGATAGAGCAGGCCAGTAGCTTGGCCAAAAAACAGGATTAGAGCTTACACCGATCAAGAAGTAAACACACACACATGCACACACTCACACACACATACACAAACACCTCAATCCAAAACGTAGACAATGACTGATAAAGTAATTTATGAGGTCTATTCCTAGATATCTATTATGCGTACACACACAAACTGTGGTGGACAATGACTGATATGCTCATTTCTGAGACAGACACATGCACACACAGATACTCTCATGCAAATAATAAATTACTTGGTGGCTATGTAACTGGCTGTGTATTAATTCACAGCAACCTGCAGCTTGATTACTGCTTCCACGATGAGTATCATTGAAACTCGTGGGGTAATAAATCATGTCACAGAAGCAGAATGCTTCTATAATGTTAATGCTAATTTTAGACTGTTCAAATCAATGCATACTGTTCAAGTGCAGCTATGTTACCTTAGCACACATTGCAAGGTTTGACAAGCTTCAAAAGACACATTAAAATATGTAAATGTAGCGGGTTATTAATGGTGACCCTCTGTAAAAAAAAAAAAAAATATATATATATATATATATATATATATACATATATAATGACTTACTCTGCAAGGATGTTCATGATTACATGACCAAAAACCTCTGTGTGACCTTCCACACTGAAGTTTGGTAGTTCACTCTTGGTAAGGTGGTATTTAAGATTGAAAAGGAACATTACCATAGACCTTGCAAGACCAGAGGTCACAGCTGGAATGAAAATGAAAAAGATAGCATACAGATCTCAACTAAGTTGGGAGGTCTGTCTTTATGTTCAGATAGAAAGTGCTGCTTGAAAAAGGGCCAGTTGGCTCGTTAAAGATGCAAGCGGAGAAAGCCACCCATGGTTGTTGAGATCTGTGCTCATGTAGTAGCCAGAACAACATAGAAAAGATATTTTTTTGTTCATTTTAGCCAAACATTCTAATCCATTATATGAGCCTAACAAAAGTTGCTGGAGCCACAGGGCAAAGGGTCAAGAAAGTGAAAGTGAATATTTTTGTCAGTTCTCTGCACTTAACCCATCACACACAGTGGAGCGATGGGCAGCCATATCTAGTGCTTGAAGAGGAGTGTTGGGGACACCCTTGCTAAAGGGTACCTTAGGGCAACCAGTCTGGGACCTTTTCACATCACCAGCCTTTGAACTGTGGGAAGGAACCATAGAAGAACATGTGCGAGAGGCATTCTCACTGAAAAGTGACAAAAAACAACGGTTTATTACTTTAGGTTTAACTGTCATGTTTGTAGCTCATTATTCACAGGGCTAAGAGCTCTGCCTTGTCTAACAAGAAATAACTGCCTGGGGGGGTAAGGACAAGATGTCCACTGACAAAAATACAGAACTTTGATTTTATTCTGAACTAAAAATTTAATTGGGTTGAATATGAATTCTACTAGAAAACTGTAAAGCTGCCTCACAACTGTTACGATAAAGGAGCACAGTGATGGGCAGAGCATGAATTGATCAGTTGACTGAACTGGAATTGAATTTAAAGAAATATGAATCCCTCATCTTTCTCTAAACCATCAGATTGATCTTTTAGATATAATATAGTTTTCCAATACTTTTAAATGCCTCGTCCTTTTTTTCTCTTTGCTAAAACTTTTCCATTCGGGATTTACTGCAGTCCCATGCCTCTGCCTGCCTTTGTATCTTATGGTCACCTTGTCTCATGCAGGGAAATTAGCGGTAATTGGGATTTAATTTCTTTTCTGCTTCTCATCAAGGGCAGATGCCCCCACCGTTCTGCATGGAGTTTACAGAACTGCAGCATGTAGTCCACCTTGCTCTCCCTCACTTTTATTTTGAAAGGAGCTTTTTAAATGTAAATAGCTTACTCCTGGGCTCACCACTGTTTCTTGTTGATTTCCACAGGGCAGGATAATCCTTCCTAAAAAGCAGTGTTACTTCACAGTAAAAGAGCAGTAAGTAGCTGCAGGCAGTGAGAGGCTGCAGGCCTTTCTTGCACTTTCCTTTCAAATAAGAAAGCTTCCTTCTTTAACTCTGTGTGTTCTGTGTGTGTGTGTGTGTGTGTGTGTGTGTGTGTGTGTGTGTGTGTGTGTGTGTGTGTGTGTGTGTGTGTTGCATCATGGCTGCATTGCGTGTTATAGCATCTCTCCAGGGAAGGTGGAGGTAATTGTGTGGATTGCAGTCCACTTAAAATGTGTGTTTGTGAACGATTTGCGGAAGGAACAGACACTCGTTCGTATCTTATTGATTTCCTCTCAGCAGCTCGCTGAACCCATGAGCAATTCCACAGCCCTCCACAAACAATATGTAATTATACTCGAAAACCACAGACACCTTCCTCTATTTTGTCCTCAATAACCACGGCCACCGTAAATGGATTTCTCTGTATACCATCAAAGTAATGGCTTTGCTGTGGTCCACATGAAAATGAAATACACTGTGAAGTATGTCCAATACTTAATGTAAAAATACCTTAAAAACATATAGAATTGTTCAGTGGTGGTGAAGAGTTCAATGTCCCTAAAAGCTCCATCACAGAAGGTTATTACATGAAATAGTTATGAATTCACTGCCTCATATAAAGTAGCTGAATAAAGTCTGAGACCCCTGGTTATTTTTTAGCACCATTGCAAAGAAATCTCAGTAAGTTGCACACAAATTTCACATCAAACCCCTATTGATGCCTTTGTTTACCCAACAGTTGAGTAATGCTTTGTATTTAATTATTAATCTTCAAACGATTTATTTCATTATTCTTTGTATGAGTCAATGTTCATTTTGGCTGATTAATATTCATATTTCCACTGTCTAGCACTCAGATGTCGTGGCAATGTATCACCTATGCCTGAAGTGCAAGTGGTGTTAAACCATAGCAACCGGAGGAAACCCACACTGACACAGGGAAAACGAGCTCCACATAGAAAGCACTCAGGCCGCCCCACCTGGGATTCAAATCATGGACCTTCTTGCTGTGAGGTGACAGCTCTACCCACCGCACCCTCACCACCCACAAAAGAGTCCTTAAAAAAACAACTTTAACAATTAAACACCTTTTACCTTCCTCATGTGATGATCTGTGATTGGAGGTCATTTCTGTGAACTACTGTTTTCAGAGTAGAATATCAAGATTTTTTTCAGCAAATGACATCTTCATAAAAAACTCATGAAAATAATTTGACAGTAGTAACAGATCAACTATGGTCCATATATGGCCTTAAGGGAGCCTCTTTATTGTAAACCTTTGAACTCTATGAACCAGAAAGTGCTGACCTGCTATGTGATCAAGGACTACCTGTGAAAACTCAAATCTGTTTCTAGTGTCAATTTGTAAATGGCCGTGATTAAACCTAATGACAAGCATGCAGCAGAAATGCCACAAGCTGAGCTTTGTCCAAGAGATGAAAAGAAAAATGTGAAGTTAATTGATGCAGACACAACCTTCAAGATAACGAGAATTATATTACCCTTCCAATCTGTAGCAAGCCACCAGAAAAGAGACAGCAGCAATTAAGGGCCTTAATTGTAAATGTCAGGAATGTGTAGCTGTGAGTGTGTGGGGGAGAGTGTAGCATGTCTGAAGCAGTCACTGCTTTTGGACAGGCATGGCAGCTCCACCAGACGAGTCACCTTGTTTTTATGGCCACTTTCTGAAGGCCTGTTGAGCACAAACGGATGGAGGAAATAAATAAGACAGCTCAGAAAGGACTCAAAACCTTCACAGCCTCCAATCCAAAACACCCCAGCAGTGCCTTTTTTAGTGTCCTTACAATCAGTACTGTCACACCTTGCTTCCCGATGAGGGAAGATGTCCTCCAGCAAGGGCTGTGAGTTGTTCTCAAGAAAGGACAGCAAGAAAATCAAGTGAAAGAGTATTTATTTGGTGCCATGATGAGGATGCCAAAACATCCAAACATCCCAAAAAAAGTGAAGAAGGGAACAACAACATGTCTAACTGAGCACTACACTGTTCACCAGAAATGGGAAGTTAGTTCTTAGTTCTGGAAGAGGGAAGAACATTTAGTTAACTTTTACATCAACCACTATTAAACACTGACAAAGATTTCTGAGATCACAGTAATCTGTTTGCATTCAGCAACAAGACTATCACAGAGGTAGCAGAGGATTAGTTATGAATTGAAAATGGCACACAGAAAACTCGTCACAGTAGTATTAGATGGTTCTCATTCATCCCAGAAAGCATACAGTGGTGCTTGAAAGTTAGTTAACCCTATAGAATTTCAAATAAAAATTAGTAAGCACTTTCATTTTGTTCTTTGCGATTCAATATTGTATATCCACAAGTATCAAAGTATGAAAACCTTTGTTTTTTCATTTCACTGGAGCAATAACAACTCAGTGTTACTGGTAACTGTTGATCAGTCATTCTCATTGGGTTGGAGGAATTTCAATCAAAATCTAAATCCGACCAAAACCATCAGAATCAGCTCTGAGATGGTTTTGGGTCTCCTTACATAAACTGCTCACTTAAGATCAGGACTTTGATATGACCAGTCCAAACATTATTTTCTTTGTCTTTTTTCTCTCACTCTCTGAGAGAAAAAAAACCCCTGCATGATCCACATTCTGTTGAGATCTAGTTCACGGACAGATTTCCTTTTATTTTCAGTTTGCTGGTGTTCCTTTAAAAAATGACAGTTAATTCCGGCCGAGATGCAGCAAAACTGTCCCAAAACATGATACTACCACCACCATGTTTCACAGATGGGATAAAGTGCTAATTCTGGGATGCAATGTTCTTCTCCAAATTAAATGCTGCTTATTTAAAACAAAATAGTATTCTGTTCTGTTTCTCCATAAATACATTTCCATTAACCTTCTACTTTACCCAATATATCAAACTGTAGATGGACAGTGAAGTTCTTATCCTTATCGTGGTGAGTGACTTCCTTCTTGGGTGCCTGCCAGTGTTGTTCAGATTTCTCCTGATCTTTAGTAACTTAGAATTTACCATGGGTCCTGTTGGAACAACCATTTGCCTGGGAGGGTTAAAACTGTCTTAAATATCCTTCAGCTGTATATAATCTGTCTGATTGTCTACTCGTTCATTCAAGAGTTCTTTATAAATGGTTCTTTATAACTCTTTATAGATGGTTTTGTAACCTTTTCCAGTCTGATAAAAACAGCAAATCATTTGCTCATCCCAGGGGATTCTTCCACATAACCTGACGTGTCATTACTTTTGAGAACGTCACTCCTTCAATGGAAGTAGAGAATCTTGGTGTCATTCTTGTTGAGGATGTTTTCTGTCTGCCAAATGCTGTAAATGGAAATGTAGACAACTCTGTTTTCTAAGGTTCTCGGGAAACTCCTTTCTCTGTTTGTGCCATGATGCTCTTCCACAAACCTTAAAATTAACTGCTAATTCAAGAGCTCATTATACATTTACATTTTCTACTCACAGAAATGCAACACTGGATCATTTTTCTCAATAAATGACCACGTGTGTCATAATGTGTGACATTTGAGGTCATATTTATGAAGATATACAAAGAGAGAAAACACAGTGATTCTTACATTTCTTATCACTTATATTTACTTATCCCTGCGATGGGCTGGCAACCTGTCCAGGGTGCGTCCCCCGTCCTCGCCCTGTGTGCGCTGGGTTGGACACCAGCACCCCCCGCGACCCCGTTTGGGAGAAGTGGCAGATAATGGATGGATGGATATTAACTTATATTTTATAATTAAATGTTATTAAATGTTAAATGTTATTATTAAATATTTTATGTTTTGTTTTGTCATGTTTGTTTGATTTGTTAATAGCAAGCAACTATTTCAGGCCTGCAAATCCTTTAAGTAAAGTTTTGGAATAGGGGCAATTTAGTGCTGGTAATTAGATTTTTAAAAATGTAATGATGTGATTTCAAACTGGTGATTTCAGGACCACTGTAAGGGCAATGCAAAGTCTGGGCAGAATACTCCAGCAGTCCTCTCTGGTGTTTGTGGAAGAGAGAAATAAAGAGTGAGAGCAAGAAAAACAAAACATAAATGAGGTGAATGAGTTGGCCAGTAGGGCTATGGAGAAGCATGCCGGTAGCCGACAACATGGCCTCGCATGGGTCCTCGTTTTGTAGCCCCAAGGACTGGTCTTGATGAGGCTTTAATGATCTCCCAACCGTGAGATGTCAAGGGCGAGCTCCAAAGGTCATGTGCTCAGAGGTAGTCCAAAATACAACTGCTGAAATTTGACAGGTGATCACTCTCCATGGTTCTGAATTTTCTCTGTGATTACATGTCATGCTGCTGGAGCGAGCGTTGGGCTGATGCCAGAGATGGGCCGGGACAGTAGTTACAAATGCCACTTAAAACATTACTGTTCAAAAAAAGAAACTTTATGTTAATCATGTCCAGAACCAGCTTGGATTTCTCAGGGCTCAGTGGTGTCTGGCATGGACCTTCACACAGTGAAAATATGTATTGTGGCCAGATGAACTGATGAAACTGGTCTGGGTTGCAGACTGTTATCACCAACAAGTCCAAAGCCAGTGGTCTATCACTGGATGACCTTGGCAAAGATATAAGCTTCTGTAATGGTTCTTTGATGGTAGTATTAATGCTGAAATGTATATTGAGATTTTTTTGAGATTGCTGCCTTCAAGATGACGTTTTTTCCATGAACATCCATTTATTTTTCAGCAAGACAATGCAAAGCCACATCTTTCAATTGTTTTGAGAAAGAATGGCAACATTACAAAGTAGTAAATGCTTTACTGTCACAACTTTGTTTAGAAAATGTTGCAAGTTTGAAATGAAGGAATGGATGTATATTTAAAAATGTAATTAAGTTTAAGTTAAATGAAGTTTGACTAAAATGTCAATGTAATTGTTTTTTTTGGGGGGGGTAGGTCCAAAAAAGGAGCACTGACTAATTAGGAGTGAATGGATATGTGTATATACAGCATGCGCATGTTAGTATATCTTCTTGGAGTAAACTTGAGGTTAGTTCCACTGATGCTCTTGGGAATCTTAACCTGCAGTCCAGGACTTTATCAGAAACTCTATAACCTTTGCCTCAAGTTTTCACTCACTGTCAGATGCTGCTGTTGCTGTCTTCTGCCCCCAGTGTACTGCTCAATGCATGTTTAATCTGTCTTTCAGCACATACACATACACACACAAACATGCACATCCCGCTGTGCCAGACGGGTCGGCTGAACAGTGCCGCCGGCACATTACTGAGACCCTGTCAGGCGAGCCTGTTCTGCTCAGCCAATGACAGCATGCATCATTTTAATATTACGCCTAGCCCTGCAGCAAATCTGCAAAGCTGTGGCAACCCTTCATGGCACAAAAGTGTAACTTATTGCCAAGACAAGTGGGTTCTAAAAGATGTCTAGCATTAATATAAAGCGCTGAAAGCCAGATGTGTTCACTTAATCCTATCAACAGTTTAACTAAAACTGTCCAGGAACATGCAGCATCTCCCCAAGCCTTTCCTGCCCTAGTTGATAATGTGGCATTTATTAATTATGAAATAAACAAATATTTAAGTTGCATAATCCTTCATGATGACTCTATTCATTTTTGATTATTTCCTTCTATTTGCCTTCTTGTGCTTTCAGTAGCAGTAGTACAAGCTACAATTATTTATATTTTGGCAGGAATGTTATACTGTATATGTGAGAAATTTCTCTAAGGGGACTGCACATGTTTGAGATGTTTCTTGAACACAACCAGACTTAACAAGCATGCCAGACTGTTAACCTTCCCAAATGATGTGTTTAAAACAAGGAAAATATCTTGCCAGACACTGCACGTCAGATAAGTGCTTTTTTTTACCCAGAAGGGAAACATTGTACTGTTCCAGTGAGGGCTCTGTTGCAATTGCATCCTTTTCAGGAGCTTTGTAACTCAGCTTTGAACTGAAAAGACAATGTCTGACTTTTTGGAGACTTTGTAAAGGAAAGTCATAGTGAAAAAGCCAACATTTTATGTCCTCATGATTATTTATCCATTTCTCTTTATTGGAAACTGTGATTGTCATACGTAACATGGTTGTTAGCCATGCTGCCTTGGGTTAGTTTGTTGACCAGTCAATGGCTGCGGTTCTGATTGGGTGTTTGTGTGGCAACTCTGTTCTCAAATGCTATTGTACAATGGTATAACAAGGGATTGACATAATTATCCCATCAATAGATCTATTCAGTTAGGACAGCACTCAATATAATAGTGTAAATACAATATATAATGCATTAAGACCACAGAGGATTAAAGGTGTTAACAAGAAATAAGACATATAGCACATAGAGAATTACATGTGTAATATGCTCATGACTGCATGTTCATGGTCAAGGGTCTCAGTTATGGTTGGATATATGATTTTATCTAAAATCTTGTAGCCTGTCCCTGCAATGGCAGTTCTTAAAACTGAAATCACTCTCATACACAATGTAACCAGCAGCTGTGTTTTCAAAGGTTTGAAAAATAAATACAGTCAAGTAGCTTAATATACCAGCAAAGACACACAGTATTTATTAGAGTGCAACATGGCCATTTGTGTAATGTATTTTATAATTGAACTTCAAACCTCCCTCACTGGTAAACACTCTCTCTCCCATCACCCATTCAGTCTCCTTTTTCTCCACATCTCTACAAATAAAGTATGTAATTGATTATGACATATGACCCTGGCTGAGAACTATATATCATGTTATGTTTACATAGAGATTTATGAGGGTGTATCCTGCACACTCAGCATTTCCTTACTAACAGCTCACTGAAAAAAAAAAATACCATTAGAGCGAACTACTGGACACCTCTACCAGACAGATTCACAGGAGAACCCTGTTCCAGGTTGTGTTACACAACAGATAAATGGCATGAAGGTTGGCCTAAGATAGCATCATAATATATGTTTGGTCTGACAGTTAAGGTGATCTTAATACTGGAAGACAACATGATCTCTGCAGGGGGCAGCTATTTAAAGCACCCAAGGAGCAGTGATGGGTACGGTTTCTTGCTCAAGGTTACCTAAGGGCAATCTACTCGTCTTAGATTCAAACCCACAACCTTCTGAACCTGGGGCTATCTCCCTTAGTTGGTTCTTTCATTGTTCTTTCTTCTTTCTTTGTTCGTTCTTTCTTATAAATCTAAGGGTGTGTTTTAATTAAAGAATAGGTTTTAGATGCTGATTACTGCCAATGTCTCTATTTTTGTAAATCTGCCAATTTCTAAACTGCAAAATTATAGCAAATGTCAGAAAAATCGGCTGCTAACCATTCCAGTCCTCATTCTAGTACCCTCTGCAAATATCCCTCAGATAGATTTGTTGTTTGTGTTATTTAATTTCTTAGCTGAACGGTCCCACAATCGTTCTTGTTTGCTCACTCTCAAACTAAATGATTTCTGGGATTTTGTGTATAATTTGTTTGCATCAGGGAGCAAGTTACAATTTGGAGGAGACTCCCAGAACTTCCAGGGGTGGTGAGTTGTTTGTCATTGCTGCTTAATTTTCCATTGCAGCTTCACTGAAAAGCACCGATTGTCTGGTTTGCCATCATCCATCTACTGTCACAATGTAAACATATCATTAGAGTTGTTTAACCTTCTGAAGTAATGATTCGTTCAGTCAAGATTCATTAGGAAACTACCAACTGATTGCGAAATTATTATTGTATACCTCTCAGTCACAGTTGACAGTAGATTGGTCAAATTAATTATTCAAAGACAGCTGAAGCAATGTGAGGAACATGGAATTCAGAAACAGTCTTCTTCCAGCTCCTGGAACAGTTTTGTATTAAATCATAATGAGGCTTAATTTGAAACCTAAT
Source organism: Hepsetus odoe (assembly GCA_017165825.1). Classification (NCBI taxonomy): domain Eukaryota; kingdom Metazoa; phylum Chordata; class Actinopteri; order Characiformes; family Hepsetidae; genus Hepsetus; species Hepsetus odoe. The sequence goes on along the minus strand of CM029373.1, from coordinate 21,123,035 downwards.
CATTTTAAAACTAAAGTTCTGTTGGTTACTCTATTTAGACTGTTATCCATTTAGCTTTTCACAGCTTTAACAATAAGAACTTTGAGTGTTCACATTAGTGATTAAAAATCATTATTTGTAAAGGTCAATTTTAATAGATCTGTAGTTTTTGCTAAAAGATGGGTCCGATTTTTATATATAACTGTGTCATTACACAATAATAATGCACACAACAATAACTATGTCAAATCTAATCCCTGTAACATTTTGGTAGTACAGCTTATGCAACTAAAATGTATTAACCTTATTTGTACTCAGGTAATTACATAAACATATTCTTTGAGTAAAAAGTTCTTTGAGTAAAATCTGTTAGATATGTGCTATAGCACATTTTAACAGTGCTATTCACTGTTAATTATGTGCTTGACATATGCATATTGCACAGTTATTATAGATACTTACAACCAAGTATGATGTTTTTAATATTTTTTAATTATATTTCAAATTTAGCACAACAAACAAAACATGCTACCAGTAAGATGTGTCAGCACTATTTAACATAGAAAGGTCTTAGCATAATTTGACTTTTTTTAGAATCATTGGAAAACAATTACTGGAAATCTGCACTAATCTGAATAGAAGAACTATGTACGTGGAAGTGTAAGTTGTGAAAAGCATGTTTGGCCTTTTGTAGCTAGTCTGAGAATTTGTTTGTAGACAGTCTGAAAATGTTATTCAGGCCAGAAAATGGGATTCTGCTTTATTTAATAATATTCTAATCAATTATAATAGCTTTCCAAGATCAATGCAGTTGAACTTCCACCTTTAGATTGATGCACTATGACGCATTTCTGCCATTTTGAAGCTCTACACATGTAACTGAATGTCCTAGCTCTGAGTGAGGGGGTTTATTCTTTTAGTGATTCTTGAATGTCCTCTGATTTAGTTATTATTCCCTAGTAGCTGGCACCCAGCCGAGAGCAGCCACATCAAACTCTGTGTGTTCAGCCTTCTTTCTCAAGGGCACAATTCACTCCACAATCTCACTCTCATCACCGGTCTACAGCCATGGCTGGTGCGTATAGTACTGAGGTCAAAGTGAATGATGGGGCGGTGCAGGCACATAACGACGCCTGCGTAAATTACAAGGTAAATGTGGGGAAGAGACAGACTGAAGCACTCAGTGATCAGGAGCATAGAAGAGCCTGTTTGTTTGGTCATTATGATCTAATGATGGTCGTTTGTCTCTGTTCCTCTTGCTGTCCTGCCGAGAAGATCCCTGCAGGACTCGAAATGGCTGTGGCTTTATTTAGTGTGCCAGGAACACGTTATGGAAGGACAGGACTTTGACACCGGTGGTTAAGCAGAATTCGATAAGAAACAGGGCACAAAATATAAAGAGATTTTTTTGGGGGACAATAGTGAATGAAATGAGATATAGACGTAGGTTTTTGAAGAGTAAAGAAAAATATTTATGGCAGTTTCTGAACAAATTATCTTTAGTAACAGAATTAGCTCAAATGAAGGCAGGGAATGTAAGAAATAATAGGAAATTGATAAAACAAAGAAACTGAAATGAGAGGAAAAAAACGAATATGATTCCTGGGTTAAACAATGATTATTGTCATGTTCTAAAATTATTATTAATTTATAAATATGCAGTAAATATTCCCTCGCTGCCCTTACCTTTTCAGAAAGCTAATGTCATTCATCTGCGTTTCAGTGAAATAAGATTGATGGCCCTGCCATTCTCCCCAGATACTGTACAAATGCCCTCTTGGTCAGTCTGTATAATAATTTTAATATACCCTGCCTGGCCGAAAAAAAAAGGCACATACTCTAACAGTTCTAATAATCTAATAATCTAATCTAATAATCTATAAATCTAATATTTTTGCTTCACAGCATGCACCTGACATGTTATCATTTCAGTAATATCATAGCATTTATCCAGATTTGTTTGATGGGACAGTCAGAATGCTCTATAAAATCTTCTTCAGCCCATCCCGAAGATTCTCAGTGGTGTAAGGACTGAACATTGTTGTGGCCAGTCCATGTATGAAAATGACTTCCTGAACCACTCTTTCACAATGTGAGTCTGTTTAAGATCTTCGATCACAATCATTGAAGAATTTTTCCAATCTTCCTCAAACATGATGGTTGTCAATATCTTTCAGGGGTTTAATAATAGTTTTTATTAGTTATAGCAATCATCTTAGTGGTTTTCTTGCTTAATGCAGTAACATCTTTTTCACAATGAAGGATGTGTCTTTCCACATTAATTATGAATTAATAAATTAATATAGTGAAGCTACTCACTTCACCAGTTGGGTTAAAGTTGCTGTCAGCTGGAAAACCTAACCTAATTGTTTAGCTAAATCCAGGTGATGATCTGGATTAATTCCAGAGTATATGGTCATTCATCAGGATCTGTTTCAGTAAATTGAGGCCCAGCCACTCTCAGGGAATAGGGTTTATGGGATGATTCAGGATTATTCAGCAACCTGCCATTGTAGCACACAGCTTCACAGCTTCGCAGCAACATATATTGTTGCCATTGTGTGCCTACTGTCATAACATAAACACAGCATTAGAGTGAATATCTCTTACGTCTCTAAAGAAGATTCCAATTTGGTTCTTTAGAAAGTGATTCACTGCATCTAAACTCAACCTGCTAAACAGAACAATCCCAAAGCAAAAATCTGTTTCATCAGTGTTTTCCACCTCGTTCCTCCCCTTTAGGAGGATTCGTTTGTGCGTTGATTTTTTTTTTCATTACATTAGTATCAAATCATGTACTGACCTGCAATATTTCCATACAGTGCAATATTTCCAACATACTGCCTCACATTCTGGCAACAATAAAAAATAGTCATCTCTACAGTACAGTAATAGTTACCTGTGTTTTTGGAGGTGAATGTGTGTTGGTGAGCATGTGTAAGAAAGTATGTCAGTACACACACGCACACACACACACACACACACACACATACAGGAGGGCGGTCGCTGACTTCAGCTTCACAGCGTGTCAGATTCTAAGTCGATGTGACAGTTCCGAGCCTACAGACTCATCTTCCTTTTCCTAACTGCACCTCACTCTCTCCCTCCTCTTTTCCCTTTTCCTCTGTCACCTCATTTTCCCCTTCACCTCCCTCTGCTCCATCTTATCCCCCTTTCCTGCCTCCACTTTTTTCACCTTCATTTCTCCTTCAAATCCATTTCCATTCCCTTGATCTTTCTGCTCCCTTGATCCTCAAGTTCCTCTCCCCTTCATTAGCTCTTCTCTCCATTCTCTTCACTCGCTCTCACTCGCCTCGTCTTTCTTCCCCTGCACCTGATGCTTTGTCAGAGCTAACTCTATCTTGACATGCTGATAAACTTCAGCACCAGCATTGTGTGAAGCAAAGCTTTTGGATCTTATGGAAAGTTGGGTCATATCAGTGTTATTCTATGTATGTAGTACTGTGAGCAGTATGTGAAGTAGTGCGGAAGGTTCAGGTTAGTATTCTGCTAATTCAGACGAAGCTTTGATAGTCTTTCGGTATACGATCACAGATAAGGCTGCCAGTAAGGGTTCTTTTAATGATGTCATAGAAAAGTAAGATGTTTACCTGAAAAGGAAGCTTCCCATAGATGATTCCAATGGTCAGTATCCTTAAGTTTCTTTTCTTTTATTCTCCATGTGGTCCATTTGTGATGTTTGTGTGGGTTTTTGTACCATAATGAATGTTCATAATACATTTTTACATTTTCTCGCCTTTCTGTATCCCTTTGATGACTGTGTCTGAGAGATGATGTAGTATTTCTGTTTTACCTGCACATTATACCTTTTTATAAAGCCAAATATACAACGATTACAAATGACACAATTCATAGTTTTAATAATTTTTTCCAAATGTAAAGTACTTATACAGCATTTAAAAGAAGAGCTCTATAAATAATGTCTATTATTATTATTGTTTTTGGTGACATCACAAAAAGCAGCAAAACAGGACTTTTTTGCTTCTTAATTTCCATTCTTGAACCAAGTAAGATGAAGATTAAATGGAGTGTTTACATACCACCTTAAAATCTATTATTTCACAGAAACATCAATATCTGCAGCTGTTCTATGAGTCCCTTAAAAGACCATGTGACTGTTATATTAATATCATGAACTTCTGTAGAATATCATTGCTGAAAGGGGTATTTAGGAGGACTAAGATGTATTTCATGCTTGCTAAGCTCAGCTTCTTGGAACCTGCATCCTTGCGGGTTAAGTTGATGAGCCTGTTGATGACACGCATGACCTCACAACGTTAGGGTGACACGATGTGCATATAAACCTGACGTTTATAATTTACACCTAATCCAGTGAAAGAGAAGGAATCAAGCAGGTTATTTTCATAAAAGGGGAAATATAAAGATGAAGCATTGGCCCAGAGCGTGAAGGTCAAATCAAAGCTGATTTACTTCTGCTGCTGTAAAAGTAACGTCATTGACACCATAAACACCATGAAGAGAGAAAGTGGCAGGGGATCACCTCAGTCCGTTTGGTTAGAAGTTGGTCCTGACTGATCCACCAACAGTTCATAATCAGAAAGCCCAACTGTAACCTGCTCTTTGGGCAACATAAGCATGTATGTTAAGTCACCTTGATATAGCCTGCGAAAATAGATCCAGGGCTAAATTTAACTAAAAGTATAGTAAGCTGGTAAGTCGACATCCTTCTGTATGAGACGGGCCTCTGCTGACTGGATTGTAAACATGTTTAAGGGCGAATTTAGCCAAAGGCTGGGAGTTAATGGGAGCATATGTTTTGAGTTGTTAACTTGAGTTTCTTGCATTGGTACCTCTTTCTATTCCAGTGTTTTCTTCTCCTCTGTATAAAGAAAGAGAAAGAGGGGTGAGCAAAGGTGAGATGGGAAAAAGATGAGAAGAGCAGCCCCAAGGGAGTTTAAATGCTATCCTAACATATATTCTTCTATACTGGATGTTCCCGCTGCAACGTTTTTCTTTACTTCTCAGCTTGAACAGTACTGCTTCTGTCTCTTTCCATATCACAGCATGTTCTGCATCATACCAGGCTATTCAGAGCACGAAAGGATTCATTTCAGATTCAGATCTGTACAATTATCTTTAAATGAAGCATAAAATTAACACTAAAGAGACTGATGATTGACTTCATACAGTTATGGTAATATGACAATATGCAGTCATTATTCTGAAAAACGATATCATGCTATTCTTTTCTGGCAATGTTAAACAACATGTTTCTGCAAAGTGTAACTGCACTGTGAAAAATGTGCAATTAGATGTTACTTTGGTAATTTGTTTGATTTGCTTGGTTCTGGAAAAAAAAAAAAATCTACCCAATCATTGTCTTAAAATGGAGCCGTTTGTGTAAGTTTGACTTACAAACGGGCAGTGATGGCCTAGCGGTTAGGGAGTTGGCCACAGAATCGGAAGATGGTGGGTTCAAACCCCTTACCAGTAGGTTGCCCTGAGGTACCCTTGAGCAAGGTACTGTCCCTGTTACTGCTCCCCGGGCACTTTCATAGCTGCCCCCTGCTGCACGGGTTAAATGCAGAGGACCAGTTTCGTTGTGGTTCACTGTTTGCTGTGCTGTGCTGTGACTTCGTAATGAAAAGAATAGTCACTTTCACTTACACTTCTAGGACAGTTCTTAAATTGATCAAATTTACATAAAATGACAGAGAGGGGGACTGAAGTCTAATATTGACTGATGCTTGATTTGACTTGAACTCAAGAAAAATGGCTTGTAAAAGTTTTGCCTGAGAGGAAAAACACCATGACTGTGTGTTTGTTTTCATCAAAAAGCATCAGGTTTGATATGATACCAGATAATAAGCCTTTCGTTTACAAAGTGTTCATTTTTGTAAAACATCAGCTGGTTAACTCAGTAGCATACCTGCTATACAGACCATGTGCAAATTGTTTCTAAATTATTTGCTTCTTTTAACCATTTTTAACCCAAGCACTTTGTCCTTTTAGAAAGGAGGTCTCACTAATCCTAATGAAAGGCATTTCCATAACCATGTCAAATCAACAGATTTTAACAGAGACTTGCTTTTCAGTTCCTGCAAATAAATTTAAGGGCTAAGGCTGATGATAAAAATTCTTTCCTAGAGACTTGAGACTCAGGTGCACTTCGAGAAGGTTTGTTACACTGATATATTTCAGTCTAATACAAGCATCCCTCCAGAGAAGAGAAACTGTCCAAGAAAGAATGTTGTTGTTCTAAGAAATCCTCCCGAAGAACACAGTGTTCAATGCAGATGATACCTAGATACTTTCATTTTCACTTTCACCCCACTCCATTTGTTCCAGAAAACGAAATGCTTTTGATGCAATGTTCTGATCAGAGAAGCTGTTGTTGTCCCTGTTTGCCAAAAATTCACATTTTCTTTGCTATTTACAAAAAAAAATAGAAGCTGATCATTTAGACCAAAGAACAACTATAACATCAGGGAACTGCTGAAAAACAAGAATCAGCTGGTTTTGGGCTGATTTATAGCTTGCCCAAATCCACCTTCCCTGCAGTCTGCAGTCAGAAGCCAAAGAGGTGGAGCAGATCCAGCTGTAAAATCCGATTGGCTGAGACTCTGTAAGATATGAACTAGTGAATGTTACAGTTTGTGTAATTATTTTTTTCACACCCATCCATGATTATGATTTGTTTAAATAGATGGGAAAAAATCATTACTGCTAAAAAATGTTTTTTTGTGTGTGAAGCTTTAAATGAAGCTGGACTGTTGAGATACTACTGGAGCAGTTTGGAAGATTTCTTGGAATTACAGTCTACTGCAGTTTCTTTGCCAAACTTGTAAAAGTTATATCTGACAACTAAGTGGAAAAACATTCTGGCCCCCAAAAAAATGTCAGAATCATCAGGGTGATCATGGAAAAGACTGTAGATGCTGGCTTGCTTTGCATGCTTGCGTAGTTCTAAATGGCTTAAATGAGTTTATTTCTTGGCACCAGTTTTTATAGTCTTGCTTTTGGTCATTAGTGGCAGTAAATTGCTCATCAGTTTCACAAATCAGAAGTGTTGCTGCTGAGGGGGCCACAGACATTAACATCCCTATAAATGAGCATCAATCTTTTGATCTTTTGATTGGCAGCGCATACAAATGAGTTCCTTATTTCAAGACTACTGCCGGAGGATCTGAAAGCAGGAGAAAAACAGTCATCCACTTTGACAAGTGGTCATGATGGAAGCCTATGCCTGGAGGGGTCTTCAGCAAGTGGCATAGCAATTAATACTGCAGAATAATCCATCCCCAACAGCCCTCAGAATAAAAAAAAAAAGCAGAGGAGAGAGGGTGGCGAGTGATGCAACCCAGAGCTATGCTACGAAACATAATCAGAGCTGGAAGCTGTTGGGTCTGGGGATAAACAGACTATTTACGCATTTAGGGATAAACAGATAAGCAGCAAAGTTGATTTGAGGAAAAATAAAGAAAATAAAAATGTCAGTGCCATGAAAATATGTGAAAATTAGCCCTGATAGAAGTGATGCGCTGAAATTTTCACCTAAGTAAAATATGCTACATCAACACAGTTTAGGCAATATATATATTTACAACTGCCTAAACTGTGTTGATGTAGCATATTTTACTTAGGTGAAAATATACTATATATAGTAATATATAGTAATATAATATATATATTGTACTGTGGAAATGATGTATGCGGAATCAATGAATTTCTTTTAATAAACTGTTTTTTGCTTTATTTTTAACTAATCATCCAGACCTAAAGTGCATCATGGATTTTTTTTTCCAAATAATAAAATAAGTTAAGTGAAAATGTGTCATTGTGAAAAACAGCACAACACTTACACACTGTGCAGCAAGGGGCAGCTGTTTAAAGCACCTGGCGAGCAGTGAAGGGGACAGTACCTTGCTCAAGTACACCTCAAGGCAACCTGCTGGTCCAGGATTGAACCCACTAATCCTAGGGCCTAGTCCCTAACAACTAGGCCATTGCTGCTATCTTTATTTAGGACTGTAATATGACACTTACTCTGCAGGCTACTGGAATGGCATGACTGGGCCTGGGCTGGGAAAAAGGAACTGGGATGTAACCTGTACTCCTTTATTAACTGGGGTGGTACCTTCAATTGAACACCTTCAGTACCTTTTGTGAGGGAACATAATTCTACCTTTTTCCACAGCAGGTATATTTTTTAAAGTTGATCTGACTCCATACTGTCCTCGCTCCAGGCTCCTTATTTCAGTTTTCTAATTTAAAACATTAGACTATGGAAAATTACAAAGGTCCCTTTCTCATGAGAAAAACCTATTTCAGTACAAAATTGGACATTGCACATTTGAGGCTACTTTAAGTTGAAGTGATTATTTGTCTTTGTGAAATACAGTGAAACAATGAAATGTATTTTTTGCTTTTCACCCATTAACACTGTGCAGCAGGGGGCAGCTATTTCAAGTGCCAGGGAGCAGTGACGGGGGCAGTACCTCAGGACAACCTACTGGTTATTAACTAAAAATATAGCTGCACTGTACATTTCTAACTGACAATGTGTAGTCTTTTATGGAATAAAAAAAATTAAATAATTAAATAATTAAATAATTAAATAAAACACTATTAGAAAACATTTATTCAGCATGCCTTCAGATAAAATATTTAGAAAATGCTGCCACACTCAATAAATGTTCTTCAAGGGAAAAAAAGCTCCACACTTGCTGATCTTATGTTAACTGTTTTCCTTTTTTTTTTCTTTTTTTTTCTTTTTTTTTCAAAAGCATGGACCAGCCTCAGCTTGGATGCTTTCATCAGCCCAGGGTTGAAGAAGGCACTTGGGTTGCAAAATCCTCCAACATCATGCATCCTCCAAAAAACACTTAATTTACTTCACCTTAATCAACGATTTTCAATTTAAAGTTCTAAAGAAAAAGTCCTGTGCAAAGCTTGTGGTTCTTGGTGTGGTGCTGTTTAATGGACATGTGCCACTGCCCTGTGTGATAATAAAATGCCCAATGTCTCAGTTCAACGCTTTCTAATTCTGTGAACTTGGCCACCAGAAGCTCTATAGCAGTAGTTGTGTCTGCTGAGAGCCATAGCTGTGTAATAGGATGGGTTATAGTGTGTTTTGTGGCACTAACAGAGACCAAAAGGAAATTTAGTGCAATGTTTATTGCAGCATTCTCAGTGCATAACTCTTCCTGCCTCCATTATCAGAGTGATACATCACAATATAATTTGGGCCATGTGGTTTCATCTCTTGACTTGTGGAGGCACTTGCAGCTCAATGTGTGTTTTTTTTTAAGATTATGGGCTGCAGTGGTCCAGAGCACTGATTAAAGAGCTCTTAGTCTTAAAGAACTCCTACATTGTGAATGGTGTGTGTGTGTATGTGTGTGTGTGTGTGTGTGTGTGTGTGTGTGTGAATGAAGTTATATGAAACAAAATTTGAAACAAGAAATTCTTGATTTGGTTCAGATACAATGATGAAGAAAATAATTTTGTTGAGAAAAAAAATGAACATAAATCAAGATTGCTGCTAGAAGTGGGCAGTACATCGCTGTAAAAATGATAAAGGCTTAGTTGCTGAAACCAATAGCTTCAGACTATCCAATTTTATAAAGTTATTCTTGAATTCCTATTAAACCATTTGTTGACTGCCACTCCATTTTATTACATTTGCTCTCCATGTTAGAAACCTACTAAATGTTCTTTGACTTGCATGTTAGTGAATTTGCCTTGATCAGAGATCTTATTAAATATATTACTATAATGTTATGCTGTCTGTCTTATGAGGCCAAGTTTCAGCAGTCTTACCCAGTTTCCCATGGAACTAGTTTGCATTTTTAAGCAAAGAAACTTTTGCAAGAAAGTTGTCTTCTTGACTGTTCATTTTCTTGCGTTGTTCCTCAGGCACTGCATGTACAGCACTGAATCATGGATTTATTAGTTGACTAGTCTGCAGTCCTCACACAGATATACACTCAGAACATCTCAGCAGACACTACAAACATTTTATTCCTCACTAGACACATAGTTTATTCAAATTCAAGATGTAATACATATAAAATAACTGACAATTGACAGCTGGAAGAGACATAAGGGACATTTGCTTGGGAGAGATAGTGGAAAGCATGGGAAATTATTTTTTCCTTTTCAAAACCAATTCATCATTCTTTGTATGGTTCTGTTGAAGCAACATCAAGATGGCTTGTTATCTGTCCCTACTTGAATGTTTTTGACTGGGTTTTGGACAAACAATATTCTAGGATGCAGTGAAAGAGAGTTTGCTTTTATGTGCTACTGACCTGAAGGATCTTTGCAGGGTACAGTGTTTGAGGCTTATTCTGTTCATCTTTTTCCATCGCTCTGAAAGAGCACACTGTAGAGACCACAGTGGTGCACTCAAGAGTGCCTGACTCCCACAATGAGTGTCACTTTTAGAAGAAATCACTGCCTTTGAATACATGAGTCCAGATAAGTGTAACAACTGAAGTATGTTCTTCTTCTTTCAGCCCATTTAGTTCTCACCACAGTGGATCATCCATTTCTATTTCTTCCCGTCCTCGGCATCCTCCTCATTCACAAGAGCCCCCTGCATGTCTTCTCTCACAGCATCCATAAACCTTCCTATTTGGTCTTCCTCTTCTCCATTTTCCTGGAAACTCCAACCTCAACATCCTTCTCCCATTATACTCCTCATCACTCCTCTGCACATGTCCAAACCAGAACAATCTCTAAATAATCTCTAATCTTCTTTAACTTTGTCTCCAAAACATCCAGCGCAAAGAGTTGAGAATATTTTATGCAAAAAGAGAAAAAGTAAATGCATAGGTTCCCTTTGTGTCTCCATATGCTATGTATAAATCCACAGAGGGCCAGTTTGAAACATGACTGTCAAAGCACCTCCATCACACTTAGCTATTGTTGCTGCCTATCATAATTACCCTTTCAGGCAATTGCATTTATCAGTGTGTGACAGTGAGTACCAGTGGTGAGTGTGAACTCCCTCTAGTCTGTTAGCGTCATAATCTAATCAGAGAGCAGGACCATCACACTCAGTGTGTGTTCTTTCCTAATCAGCCATTTCCCCTCCATTTTCCCTTCTTTCCCAATTGCTCGTTAGCTTAATGGTCTTTTCACAGAGCGACAAATTGTCTTAATTGATTTTCTCAAAGTCACAGCAAAGATCAGTGTGATTTGGAGCATTCAGGTGCTTTTCTGTTAACTTTGAGGCCAAAATGATGAGCCTTGATTATTAGTGTGGCGCTCTCTGAGCAGTCATTGCTAGGATTTGATTATGACTGGACTGGGAGTGCATTTGAAGTCAGTATTAAGTTAGGGGTAGGCAAAAGAGCCAAATTTCATGATTATTGTGATAATGCAAGTTTCATTATGAAGGGATTATAATTAGTCATGGATTTGCTGCAGTTCGTGTGTAAACAGCTGATTAAAAATAATGAAACGTGAATAAATCCATTGATAAAAACTATTTGCCTTTATCTGTTAAAGATTATTTTATTTAGAATGTAATATGGCTCTTAAAATAATCAAATAAATAAGGTTCAAAATCAGGGATGTGTAGATTTATGGACACCAGTCTGAGATGGTTTAGAATTTTTTTTTAGATTTGTAGGGCTTAACTTTAGTAAAATATTGTTTACAGTCATATATTTAAAAAAAGGTTTGGGATTCTTGATTATTAAAGTGTGGAAACTCATTTCCTGGCTGTAGAAGCAAAGAGAAGCAGAGCACATGATGCACAGAACCTGCAGCTCCTCATCCTGTTACTCTGTTATCAGTAAACTCTTGTCAACTCTTGTCACATGGCCTACATTAGAGTCTTTTCTAGCCTGCGGTCAATTGACCCTTTCTTGTATTAAGTACTCTTGCTCACTCAGAAACTTGGTATTATGCTTCCTTTTCCCCAAGGTGTTGGAAGTGGAATAAATACTTCAAATAAATGACAATATCAATGAAATAATTTAAGAAAACACAGAGGGAGTTTAAGGTCTTTCAGTTTTGTGCAACTTGGTTAACTCTAATTGCCCCTTAAGGGTTTTCTAAAGGGAAAACTTTAAGGCATCACTTAAGAAGTTTTATGCAGGGAAAGAGTTTTGGTTTCTCTTGGGGAATTTACACAGCAAATGTCTCCAATAGAAATGCACTTTATCTCTCGTTCTTTGCAACTCTTTCTCTCTCTCTCTCTCTCTCTCTCTCTCTCTCTCTCTCTCTCTCTCTCTCT